>OX439005.1:32894604-33122104 GCA_949316495.1 Amphiduros pacificus | reverse complement strand
TGTGCAGATGTGTAAAGGTACAAAGAACGTGGAATCTGAAGGTGATGAAGCAAATGTGGAATTATTAACTGCCCTAAAACAGGCCAACCCAGAGAAGTTCAAAAAGTAGGTCATCATGTAGATATCTGTAGAGAAATTGAGATTAATTCCTGCTTCCTTTGTAATAAAGCTGTTGGTGCCTGGTACACTGGCAAGTTCTATTCACTGTGTCATTCACTGTGTCATTAAACAAAATAGGTGAAGTATATTTTACCTCCAAACCTGAACTCTCATTGCATAATATGATTTTCTAGCAATGTGAAAAGATCAGGAGATACATTTGGCTTGTTCATTTTAGACTGCAGGAGAGGTTCATCACGCCCTCAAGTTCTGGAGGACCGTGTCCATCTCCTGCATTTCCAGGATGCCAAGAGTTCTTTCGAGACTTCATCACAGCAGCTGCCAGTCATGTGTTCAATCAGCACCTAACAAACTCAATGGCTTCCAAGATATCGGAGGTATACATTGTCAAGAATATTATTGCGTAATCCTGCACAAATTGATTTTTTTGGTACTTGTATTGAATGGTCAAATG
This sequence comes from Amphiduros pacificus, assembly GCA_949316495.1. Lineage (NCBI taxonomy): Eukaryota > Metazoa > Annelida > Polychaeta > Phyllodocida > Hesionidae > Amphiduros > Amphiduros pacificus. The sequence goes on along the minus strand of OX439005.1, from coordinate 33,121,530 downwards.
TAGATCTTCAGCAAGTAATTGATAACTTTTGTTGTTGATTTGCAGATGAATAGTACACAGTTTACAGTATCAGAAACTTCATCAAGAGAAGAAATAGACCAGGTTTGTCATTGCAAAATTGATTAAAAATAATAAAATGTTTGTACACATAGCGGGGAATACACCAAGAGTGAACCTACTTGTCAAACTATTTGTGTTGGAAGTATTTTGAATAATTCTGATAAAGTATTGAATTAGAAATAAAATTAAACAAAGTAAAATTTGAGTATCTTGCAGATACATAATGACCTTAAATTATAGATTCTCGGTGTTTGTCTGGTTTGCAGGAGGAGCGAGATACTTTGTTGAGCTGCTTACAAACCCTACGTTTGCTGGGCAAGTTCCTTGGCTTTGTGACATTCCTCCCATACCAGACCCCCGACATTCTTCCTGACACTGTGCAGGCCACTTATGTTAGCATGAGGAACCAGGTATATTGCAAATTTACTTAGAATTTCTAATTTTGATCAATAACTATGTAAACAACTCACCAGAAAGGTGATTATTGGTTGGCAGAGCCAGACTGGATATTTATTTTCTTCAGACATTTTTCCCATATATTTGTGATATATGTTTGTCAGAGTCAGCCTGTCATGGACATTTTTCCCATATATTTGTGATATATGTTTGTCAGAGTCAGCCTGTCATGGACATTTTTCCCATATATTTGTGATACATGTTTGTCAGAGTCAGCCTGTCGTGGACATTTTTCCCATATATTTGTGATACATGTTTGTCAGAGTCAGCCTGTCGTGGATGTTCTGCTGTACCTGAAGTGTGCTCAGCTTGAAGGCCGCCTGGTGCTCACCATACCCTGGGTGGTGGAATACCTCAGCATGATCGACAGCCTTGCACCAAAATTGCAGTATTACCAGATGGTCTTCCTACTTCTGCTGGAAATATATCGGTAAGTATGTCCCCCAGAAATTTGTTAACCAGCATCTAATTGGTAAAAAATTCATTCTTCAACCCTACCATTGTCTCAACTGCCATGATTGGTCAGCAAACAGGATGTATGTATGACAGTGGGAGTGTTCTTATTAAGATGTCTAATTAATGAATATCATGTAACATTTATGACTTCACTGTGACTTTGACAGATGCTGTGGTGTATACTTGAAGCAGAGCAAATCTACGGTTACCTTGTACCTTGTCATCATCTGCCTCGGGTGGCTCTTTGAGGTTAGTGATCATTTTCTCATGTTAAAAAAACATTATCCATTATCTTCAGATCCATTAATTAATCAGGTGCAATATCAAGAAATAATTCCTCTGAAATATCATAAATTTATTGGAAAATGGATCAGTAGCATAATATGGTACAAATTGCAATATTTAGTGTTAATCAATGTTCAAATTATTGGATAAGACATCCTTCATCTCAATAAAGTGTAAAACTGCTTTACTTCAGCACTAGGGTTATCAGGTACCATTTTATGGATCTTTGCAGATGCCCACATTTCCAGAAGGAATGTTTTTCAATGAGTGGCCAATGGAGGCTGTGGTGTCAGACAAGACTCCTGCTGGTTCCCTGGTTAGTACTGAAACTAATGATAATTACCATCAAACTATTCTATCAGTCATTCAGAAGTTGGTAATTTCTTGTGTTGGGATCTTATAACTAATATCAGACAATTATGTCTTAATTCTTGATTCAAAATTGAGATTTATGAATATTTTTCAGTTCCTTTTCTTGCAGTCACTATATTTAGATAACCCCCCTCCCAATAGTAAGCATTATAATTGACCATTAAAATATTTTACAGGATTTCCAAAACCTTGTTGATCATCAGATTCTTTACACATGCTGCCCATACCTGAGTGAGTATATCTTTCAAGGACTTGATCACTTTTTATTTTTACTTAAAGCTTTCATGAAATCAGAGTTTCACGCACTTTACAATGCACTCTGAGCAAAACACAAAAATCTTGACAGTTTTATTTTGGTTGATTTTAGGGAGATAGCTTGTTTGTATTGCAGTTTCATGACATATCATACAAACATACATCATACATCATATATCATACATCATATATCATACAAACATACCCCAAATCTCTGTGAAATTGCCTGTGACCTCATGAAATCTTTAATAAACCCCACAAACACCATTTTGTTTGTATTTAATCCAGCCCGCAGATTAATATATGTCATAGTATGGCAAGCATGATTTTGGTTTCATGGTTTTGATTCTAGGTGAGATGCGTGGTCTGCTATTGGGTTTTGCAGTCGGTAGCAGTAGCAAAGGAAGCAACATTCGCAAGATCACCCCGCTGTCTACAATCAGTGATATCACCAACACTGTCACTGATAAACAACTGCAGGTTAGTAAAACCTCAAGGAATCACACCTCATAAGCAATTACACCTCATAAGCTTTGTATCTCATAAACAATCACAGTTCATGAGGAATGACACCTCATAAGTCACAACTAAGAAGAAAAAAATATGGTCACAAGCATCTGGGAATAGCTATTCTGGTTTTGTTTTTATAAATGGAGGATAATTGTCACAAATGACTGATTCTGCTTCCCCCTGTTTCAGTTACAACTGGAAGAAAACTTTTTCCATAACCAGCCAGCATCACTGAAGAGAACAGTTGACTTTGTGGCAGACAGAGTAGCATCCAATCATATTAAGCGATTCAGGGCAGCCACGCTGCAGGAATTGTTTGAAGAAGGAAGGCAGAAGATCAAGGTCATGGTGAAATCTGTGTCTAGCAAAGGATCACCAGACAATAGGGCAAAGGTGACACACTATTCTTCCAGTTGTTAAAAAAGTACTGTTAATTTTATTCTAAATCAATTTAGCCTGGTAGATTCTAGAAGACTGAGAAGACTAAGAAGTCCTTATACAATACAGTGTCTTTGAAGCCAAGAGCATAGATCTACATATTTATCTTTATCTAAATGGCATTGTATGCTCGTAAACTTTGCAGAAGAAGTTGTTGTATCAACTGGAAGATGTTGCTATAAAGTTTGCAGACAAAGGAAAAAAAGAAGCCAACAACCAGGCTATCAGGTAATTTTATAATTTTATTTGTGTGACAACTGCATTGCAGTTTTTTTACATTTTTATAAATTGACAAAAGTTTAAAAATAGTTTTGTGTTACATAGCAACTACAATTTTTTCTGACATTGATGTTCAAAATTGATGTTACATATGTTAATGATGTGATAAAAATTTTTAATAACAATTTTTGAATAATAATTTCACATATTGATGTTCAAGATTTATAATACAAATATGATTTTTTTTACAGTTACTGTGATATGAAAGTGATGAGTATTTTGCCGCTACTTCTTCCGGAAGAAACTTCTCCTCAGGTTCTCCAGGTCTCCAGTCAGATTTCTTGTCGCATTGCCCTTGAGAAGGTCAGCACCTGGTTGACCACACACATCACAAAAGGTCAGTCTTTTTTGTCTTTTTTTTCATAGTAACTCTCTTGATAATGTTGATATGCCAGAGACATGACCATCACTGTCATATTATCATTATTTTATTTCTCATTATGGTTCTGGTATCATAGACAGAATATCTAAATTCTTTGGGGAAAAGGTCCACTTGTTTTTTAAAATGTGAGTGGTGAGTTCAGAATAAAATATCTATTGAATAGATATGTGTTTAGTCAGGCAGTTTATGTGGACACTCTTCAGAAATCCTAATCAGAAGGTCCGGTTGCTCCAGTTCGTCCACTAGGACCAGTAGCTCCGGTAGCACCAGGTGGTCCATGAGGTCCAGTCGGTCCACTAGGTCCACTAGGTCCCTGTTCACCAACTGGCCCGGCAGGTCCGGGAACCCCTGGGAATCCATTGAGGCCGCCATTAGGACCCTTGACACCTGTCACACCTTGCTTTCCCTTCACCCCAGGTATGCCACTCATCAGTCCAGGCAGCCCATTTGCACCTTATAGCCATAGGTGAAGAAATTACAAGTTATGAATGTTAGAAACATTGGTATCAGTGAACGAGTCATTATATTTTCACATAAAGGATGAGGAGAAAGACCTTAAAGTTCCAACCTGCATCTTAATTTGTGCTTTTCGTTTATGGCATCTTTGAGTATGAATAAAAATATTAGAATGAGGCAAATAAGTCAGTAATGAATGTAGGCACTGCAGGTGTTGTGGTGAGAATATAAACAACAACTTTCCTGAGGGATTATGAATATTAAGCATACCTGGGAGTCCTTTGGGTCCTGCGGCGCCGGTCTTGCCAATGGGACCTGATAGGCCATATGGACCGATCTTGCCTCTACTACCTACTCTTCCAGGTACGCCCCTCATTCCAGTGCCTCCTGTTGCACCACTCCTTCCATTTACACCAGTAGCTCCTGCAATATGATAAGAATTCTACCCAATGAGGTTCATACTCATCTGTGCTGAGTGTTTTAGAAGAGATTAGAAAATGGTTATAATGGCCAAAAAAGATTGAACATTTCATATGGAAGCTTTATAAGAAAACAACTTTTATTAAATATGTTTTGGTTTCATTCTAGTGTTTATTTTGAAATAAACACTAGAATGAAGCTGAGTAATCAATTCAATTTTCAAGGGTTAGTTTTAGCTTTCAAAATAGATTGATATTTGAGACAGGCACTTCCCACATGAGGGATTGTGATATGTTTGGTAAATGGCACAAATCATCTGTATGATTATGAGTATCTTGTGAAAAAGCGGCACGCTCCAGCAGTATGATGATATTCATTGTCTATCAGTGAACTGTTTTAGGTTGTGTGCTAGCATTTTTGTCATCAGATGTAATTTTTACAGGTCTTGTTTTTAAAGCTAAGTTCTCTGATACACCTTTGCAGTCAGAGACCCAGCTATAGTGCTCAGTCTACCGGTCACTCTCATCACCAGTGGTTCCCCAGCACTAATTCCATCGGCATTATTTATACTTTTAGTACCCTCAGGAAATAGGTTTATATCTGGGGTAATGAGTCAAGCAAACTCAATCTTCATAACAGACTAGAAGCTTATAATGCTGGTTTAACCACTCATGACTTGCCTGTTTTTCCATCAATGCCAGTCTTTCCATCTCTCCCGATGTTGGATCCCGTAGCTCCAGTTGCTCCAGTGGGGCCCCTTGGTCCACCCCCGACCCCTGGGGCACCTCTCTTACCAGCAGGTCCTTGTGGCCCGGGGAGACCTGTAATACCTTGTGGGCCAGGGTCTCCGGCCCTACCAGTTCTAAAAGTATCAAAAAATATTTCTTATTTTCCAATTTATCTTCTATATTGTATGATAAAATGCAGAAAATCATAACATGTTAAAAGGAAACCCTGCTGATTTCAGCCCTCTATAGTTTTACTTCAATTTTTAGCTTGTAGAAATTGCATTTCATTTGTGTGATCATTATTCTACCTGCATTATTCTACCTCCATTATTATCATTAAGAATGATGAGAACACATTACAATTGATACAGTTACAATTGTTCCTCATTTGAGGTCTGTGAAATGTTAGGTTGTTCAAGTGTCGGATTGGGAGGGATGACTTTATACAGTTTATGATTAGGGCTTTCTTAAAATATTCATAGTTAAAATGATAGGAATACTCTATAATCAGTAAATATAGTTTATGAAGATTGCTTTCTAAAATTATGAAAAATAGCCCTTTTTGGTTTAATTGTTATACTGTTTAATTGTTATACTGAGAATAAACATTTTTTCCAGAGCAAATATTCTGTGTTGAATGAATCATGAAATGAGATTTCATGATATGCAAGTTTAATATTGTCCCCCCAGATGTAGTGATACATACAGGCCAGTAGCTCCAGTCCTGCCGTAGCTTCCCATTTGACCTGTGTACCCAGTGCTGCCCCTCCTGCCGCTGCGACCAGGTTGCCCTGGGATGCCTCTTGGTCCAGTGTTTCCAGGGACTCCAGGAAATCCTGCTGGTCCAGCAGGACCTGGAGGACCCACAGCAACTCTCTCTGTCAACAAAAAATGATTTCACACAAATTGTATTTCTCAATGACATTTTTATATTTGAATCTTTACAAATTTCCCATAAAAAGCTTCTTGTATACCTTATCCAATTCGCTATTGTCATTTACAGGCCTTACAGAATAATCTTGCCAGGGCACCCTTATTACCTTTTATAGCATTTTTTGTCCACTAAAATCTTTGAGCTTATTTAATTTACCTGTACTTAAAAACTGAAAATCAATGATTATAACCTTTAATTTCCCAACTGATTCCTCAGGTACTCCAGGTTTATATCAAATAGATGTCATGAACTTTGGAGATATTTAGAGTTCTTGAAATTGAAAATGAACTAGCCTTGACATAAAGAGAAATATGTTGGTTGCTCAGTTGGGCCACCAGAGTATGAGAAGTGGTGTTAAAAAGTTTCTAAGGATAATAGGATGTGTGATACAATAAAGAGCATTGTACATAAGGTTGTATAGTGTCTGAGTGGGGGATACTTGTCCCAATCAATAGCCTATTGATCGTGATATGATATCTATCAAGCATTAGAATAATAAAATCAAGATAGTTTAGACCACTAAAAGACCAAAAATATGGTTGCCCAACTGGGCCACTACAACAGAGCATTCACTGGCCCAAACACAGGATCTGGTGACCCCGGGCCACCGGGCTTGTGCGCATGTCAAGCCCTGATTAATAGTGTCTCAGTTTATTTAAGAAAAGGCCTTTTCAGTTTGCAAGGTTATGTAAAATGTGTTACCCATGTCTTGCTTGAGAGTGGTGAGGGTGTGGTTGAGTGCTATGATGCGTTGTTTGGTTGCGGCAGTTAGTGCCTGAGAGGACGTGGTTATCTGCTGAAGCGTCTCTTGTGTTGATATGGTCATATCCTTCAGTTCCAGTAGAAGCTGCAATCAATCATACCTGGATCAGTTGTAATATAGTCCTTTATGATAAAAAGCAAGCCCAAGGAAGTGAAATAAAAAAACATAGACTTATTTCTTGTGATCAGTTCCCATTTTAGGTAACGTTGGAATTTTTCAGGCAAATATATATTTGCCTATAACCCATTATCTCAATCATTAGTCAGGCAAGGTCTCAGCAATCAGGCAACAAAGTTAGAATTGTGTAGTATGGAGGAGAATTATAGCGCACATTGATCTGTGGGCTCTTTCAAATGCACATGGTGGATACAAATGAATGACGTCATCATAGGGGAATTACCTACTTAGTAAACAAATAACAATGCAGCCAAAATAGCAGTGTCATGATTTTCGGTCTTAGAATTGCACTATAGAATGGCTATGTGCGTTGGAAAGAACATAAAAAAAGTATTATTTCGGTGGAAAAAGTATGTCAATTGGACCTGTATTAGTAAAATTATGACTTGTTTTATGAAAATTGAAGATCATTACAGCTTCAGTTGCACGTGCATTAATTCCCCCACAGTGATGTCATTGACAGTGAATCTTAGAATGATCAGTGATGTCATTGACAGTGAATCTTAGAATTGCACGGTTATTTATATAATTTATTTTACAAGAAAGTTTCTCTTTAACAATAAGCTGGTACCTCAATCATCAGTTTAGCAATGTCTCAGCCTCAAGGCAATAAATCAATATCTCAATCTTTGCTCAGGCAAAATCTCAGTCTCAAGGCAATTAGGAAATAATGTTCAGCAGTAAGTCAGTACCTCAATCATCAGTCCGGCAATGTCTCAGTCTCAGAGCAATCGGGCAATAATGTTCAGCAATAAGTCACTACTTCAATCATCAGTTAAGCAATGTCTCAATCTCAGGGCAATTAGGCAATAATGTTCAGCAGTAAGTCAGTACCTCAATCATCAGTTAAGCAATGTCTCAATCTCAGAGCAATCGGGCAATAATGTTCAGCAATAAGTCACTACTTCAATCATCAGTTAAGCAATGTCTCTATCTCAGGGCAATTAGGCAATAATGTTCAGCAGTAAGTCAGTACCTCAATCATCAGTTAAGCAATGTCTCAATCTCAGAGCAATCGGGCAATAATGTTCAGCAGTAAGTCACTACTTCAATCATCAGTTAAGCAATGTCTCAATCTCAGGGCAGTTAGGCAATAATGTTCAGCAATATGTCGGTACAGCAATAAATCAGTTAAGCAATGTCTCAATCTCAGGGCAATCAGGCAATAATGTTCAGCAGTACCGTATTTACTCGTGTATAAGTCGACTCGTGTATAAGACGACCCCCCAAAATTGAGGTTATTGTACTTGAAAAAAACCAATTTCCGAATATAAGACGAGTTGGTTTTTCTTGACATATCGGCTCTGCTACCATTCAAGCTTCAGCTGAAGCTTGGCAGTCATTTTAAAAGTGAAACTTAAATATGCTTACGATATAAGATCTTAGCAGTCTTATACACGAGTAAATACGGTAAAACGTAAATACGATGTTCGTATTTTCGAAATAACGGATATCAGACGTAGCGGGTCGATTTTAATTGCGTTTTAAATGATAAATAAAGGTATTTACCCAATATTATTTCGAAACACTTTGTTTTGACTTTGTTCTCACTGATTCCAATTATCAAGGACGTCACGTACAGCGTGTTACGTTTTCGATGTGCGGAACACGGTAAATTTGATGTGCGGCAACACGAAGAGAAGCCAGGGATCCATCGTTGCGCAATATATTAAATTTTTCAATGCGAGTTGATACACTCCATTTGTTTTCGTGCCAAAAATAAGAGCTTGTCCCTGTCACTCCCGCTTTTTGTGTTAATGTTGGGTATATACTTTTATTTATCATTTAAAACGCAATTAAAATCGATCCACGTGTGAAGGCATTTGTCAAGAAGGGAAGACACGACTCAACGCAACACGTGGTCGCAATTTTGAAAGCCGGAAGTGACGGGAAGTGGCTCTTGTTTTTAGCGCGAAAACAATTGTTAATATATTGCGCAATAATGGATGGTTTTGTTCTGTTCTCGACCTGCAAAACGTAATTTGTGATAATATTATGTATATACCTTTATTTATCATTTAGAACGCAATTAAAATCGATCCACGTGTGAAAGCATTTCTGTCAACAGGGAAGACACGACTCAAAGCAGTGGAAACAAAGACGAAATGCAAAACTGTGGATGCTGATAATTGAAATCAGTGAGAACAAAGTCAAAACAAAGCATTTCGAAATAATATGTTTTAAATGATATATAAAGGTATTTACCCATTTTGTTTTTACTGATTTCAATTATCAGCGTTCACAGTTTTGCATCTCGTCATTGTTTCCACTGCTTTGAGTCGTGTCTTCCCTTGTTGACAGAAATGCTTTCACACTTGGATCGATTTTAATTGCGTTTTAAATGGATTGATGGTTTTGTTCTGTTCTCGAACAATTTGTGATAATATTGGGTAAATACCTTTATTTATCATTTAAAACGCAATTAAAATCAATCTGCTACGTCTGATATTCGTTATTTCGAAAATATGAACATCGTATTTACGTTTTACCGTATTTACGTTTTACCGTAAATACTCGAGTATAAGACTGCTCTCGTGTATAAGACGACCCCCTAAACATTAACTAAGAGTTTTTGGAAAAAAACCTCGTCTTATACACGAGTATTTACGGTAAGTCACTACTTCAATCAGAGCAAAGTCTCAATCTCAGGGCAATCAGGCAATAATGTTCAGCAATAAGTCACTACTTCAATCATCAGTTAAGCAGTGTCTCAATCTCAGGGCAATCGGGCAATAATGTTCAGCAATAAGTCACTACTTCAATCATCAGTTAAGCAATGTCTCAATCTCAGGGCAATCAGGCAATAATGTTCAGCAGTAAGTCACTACTTCAATCAGAGCAAAGTCTCAATCTCAGGGCAATCAGGCAATAATGTTCAGCAATAAGTCACTACTTCAATCATCAGTTAAGCAATGTCTCAATCTCAGGGCAGTTAGGCAATAATGTTCAGCAATATGTCAGTACAGCAATAAATCAGTTAAGCAATGTCTCAATCTCAGGGCAATCAGGCAATAATGTTCAGCAATAAGTCAGTATTTCAATAATCAGTTAAGCAATGTCTCAATCTCAGGGCAATCAGACAATAATGTTCAGCAGTAAGTCACTACTTCAATCAGAGCAAAGTCTCAATCTCAGGGCAATCAGACAATAATGTTCAGCAATAAGTCACTACTTCAATCATCAGTTAAGCAATGTCTCAATCTCAGAGCAATCGGGCAATAATGTTCAGCGATAAGTCACTACTTCAATCATCAGTTAAGCAATGTCTCAGTCTCAGGGCAATTAGGCAATAATGTTCAGCAATAAGTCAGCACTTCAATCATCAGTTAAGCAATGTCTCAATCTCAGGGCAATCAGTCAATAATGTTCAGCAATAAGTCACTACTTCAATCATCAGTTAAGCAATGTCTCAATCTCAGGGCAATTAGGCAATAATGTTCAGCAATAAGTCACTACTTCAATCATCAGTTAAGCAATGTTTCAATCTCAGGGCAATCAGGCAATAATGTTCAGCAATAAGTCACTACTTCAATCATCAGTTAAGCAATGTCTCAATCTCAGGGCAATTAGGCAATAATGTTCAGCAATAAGTCACTACTTCAATCATCAGTTAAGCAATGTCTCAATCTCAGAGCAATCGGGCAATAATGTTCAGCGATAAGTCACTACTTCAATCATCAGTTAAGCAATGTCTCAGTCTCAGGGCAATTAGGCAATAATGTTCAGCAATATGTCAGCACTTCAATCATCAGTTAAGCAATGTCTCAATCTCAGGGCAATTAGGCAATTAGCTATTAATTCAATCAGTGAATTAATAGCTCATACACTTAACAATGAGACTTATTTTTCACCAATTTGGCAATGCATCAGCCATGAGTCAGTCAATATATTAGTCACTTGACAATAAGGAATAAGATCTGGCAATATGGATTTTTTCCCTAAAGTTTTGCACCAGTTGAAGGGTGGGTTAGATTCATACAGACTGCAGTAGTTGAAGGTTGGTGCAGATTTTTACCTGTGATTGTTCCATCTGACCAAGGTTTGCGCAGGACTTCTCTGCACCTCCCAAGCAAGAGATAGTGTCGGACATCCCCGCTACCAAGTTCCATGCCATTCCAGCCATAAATAAACAATATAACATTTCCATTTTCCTGCTGCTAATGTCACCAAAATTGAAAATAAAATCTTTCTAATTCCTTTTGATTTTAATACAAAGATTAATGGTTGTATTATATATATTAATCTTAGTTCTTTCAAACGTCACTCATCTCTGTGCTTTATATTCTAGAGTACAGGGTGAAGACTTTCTTTCTTGTGGAACCTCTTGCGTTTGAGATATTGAAAGGTACATTTGGTCATGCATGGTTGAATGTAGCCCTTGAACCGGCATATTGTAATTGCTGCTGACTGCATCCAGCATGGAAAGCAGTGCAAGGTTGAGTGCATTTCCCTTGCCAGGACAAGTCACGAATTCTGATGAATTTTACTACACTTGTCAGCAGTGTGCATTTCATTCAAATACATTCCATGTATTCATGAGTGTTGTGTTTTAGGCTTGTCAATTGTTAAAGCCAATGTGAGGGGACAGGAAGCATACTGTCAGCACCAGTAGGGCCCGTGATTTAGTCAAAAAATCAATGATCACCTCAAAATAATTATTGACCAGGACATTCATTACTCAATGAATGCTATAGATGGAGCTGTAATTTTTGGTTGGATTATGCATCTTGACAGACTTAGTGATTCCTCATTGAACATGCCTCAATGACCACTTAAAAAAGCTTTGAAAAAAGATTCAGTCATGATGATTGATGGAACAAGACATTATTGGTTGGATGATGAATCTTGATGACTTGTTGGTTAAATGATTCATGTTGATAAGAAAAAGAAATCAATTTTCCCAGAGTTTATGTACTAACATTTCCCCAGCTGATAAGTATAAGTTGTGGAAGAAATGCATCTCGGAATTTTGATCATTATCTGTTGAATATGGGGAGTCAGCAAAACGAGGTGACAGGTGAGACCCAAATGTGTATCAGGTTTTTGAAAGATTTCGCTGCAATTACAGATAACTGACAGTTCAAATTTTGAAATGTCTGCATGACTTGTGAATACATGTATATTCTGTTGTACTGATTTGTTATAGAGCTACGTTGCTAAGCTTTATATGGATCTCAGACAAATATATTCAATTCATACCAAGCATCATGTCCATGTGTGGTGAAGAAAACACTTATTTATTCATTGTGTTCATTTCAATACTTTGTTCCTTCCTACAATGCCCATGCTTCTTTTAATTGCTTATAAAGGTTTAAGAATTTGAAATGTATAGACTCTATTTCATGTGATTATATGAAAACAAAACTAGGTATGAAAAGTCTTTCAACTTTGACCCCCTCTGTGACCATTTTGTACTTGATGTAGGTCAAATTGGAAAATGCCAGGCCTATTTCTTGTGAGCAAGATAACTTTGCAAAAACAACTTGCATTTCCTTTTAGAATTTATATATTCTTTTTGAGCCACTCACTTGCTGTGCTGACCTGAGAACGTTTCACTTTCTACTTAACAACAATTGTCAAAGCACAGATGCAGTGTTAACATTCGTTTTATTTTCACCATATTATATCTTTACATTCTGAATTTTGGCAAATACAGCAATATCATGATTATAACTCAGATATAATCTAACTATTATCAGCTTGGACAAGCTCAATATTGTGTGACCTTGAGTAATACTCAAGGTCACAGAAGCCAATATTCAATATCAACAAAATTTGATATTTTACAGAACACACCAAATAACATTTATTGCCAGTAAACTAATCTTACACATTTTAAATAATTGATGTTATTAGGTATACTGATCATTAAAACATGGGAGAAGATTAAAACCTTTCATTAGGTATTTGTAAAATGCATGCACATATTATTTGCCTATGTATGTAGGTCTATGTATGTAGGTCTGACTTTGTCTGTGAGTGCCTTCCTGACTATTTATTCAAGCAACACTTTATTCTCAGATCCTGGGTATTTTCAAGTAATAACTTTTAAAGGTGGACATTCTCTAAAGGTGACTTTCACTTGATTTCATGGTCACATGGACTTGACTTATGGACATGGACTTGAGTGCCTTTCAGAGAACCACTGAACTTTAATGATTTTTTTGGAAGTTTTCCCTGGAACCTTAGAGTAATATACTCTATTTTACTCTAAGCTGGGACCTTGATCTTATGTTTAGGTCACACGCCACTGATATAAGGACTTAGTATACTTGCATCTCTGATGCCTATTTTAAAATATTTTTGGCACAAGATGTAATTTGAAAGGCATTCTACATTGTCATCTATATTTAAAATAACTGGAAATATATTGTTACATCTGGGTATTAAAAAAGACATAAGGCCATTTCTGCATATTTTTGTTTGTCAAAAACACTTACATGTAAATGCAAAATTTCAGTTATTTTAATTGGTGACAAAACTTGAATAAAGGTTCCAGAATATGAATTGGATAGACTCTCACATGACTATATGAAAAAAAACTTAGTATGGAAACTCTTTTAACTTGACCATAGAAGTGTGACAATAGCATTAAGTATGTGAGCGACAAAGATGAGGGAGCTGTGGTATCTGGTGATGTTGATGATGCTGGAGGGGGGGGGGGGCTGCCACAGATTGCATCAAATAGTTACATCATTTAAACTGTGAAACAACAAAATGGAGCAATGAGAACTAAAATATATAATTGATAAGGACTTTATTACAGATGTCAGTTGATATGGTAAATTGTACCATGATTATTGAAAGAAAAGCAAAATGTTAATTTACTTCCTGTTGAAGACCATTTGTTCATGAGGTCAATAATGATTTAATGTTTTTTACCATGTAATTATTAATGGTATTTAATTACTCATATGTGCTCTTGTACTATGTGTGGTAAGATAAAATCAATAGAGGAAAATCTCATTAAGATAGACAGTGCTTACATTGTATCACCTTAAATTTGAGAATATCTGAAACTCAGATGTTAAAAATACACCTTATGCCTCTCAGAAACCTTCATAACAAGAATATTTTACTTCGTTCTGTCAATGCATTTGTTGGCAATATGAGGTTTATAGGGTTTGTATTATTTGACCTCAAAATATATTTTCAGAAGGATGTAATAATCATTCATGTTATTGTATGGTTCAGGCGAACTAAATATTCAAATATTCACATTATCAAATATATTCACACAAACATTTTTGACCAACTATGCCAATTTTGTACTGAGTGTTTTTACACCTGAGCAGTCTATCCCAAGCTGTCATAGGTGGTGTACTTTATTTCTTGTTTCTGCCTGTTGCACCTGTTGCCCCTGTTCTGCCATTAGGGCCTGTTGCACCTGTTGCACCATAAGACCCATGAGGTCCGATTGGCCCTGCAGAGCCTCTTCTTCCCATAGGACCAGCAGGTCCTATAGGACCAGGTTTTCCTGGAGTCCCATCTCTTTGTCCTTTTTGCCCCTTCATTCCAGTATCTCCAGGTTCTCCAGCAGGTCCACCACCTGGTCCTTCTGCGCCAGGTGAGCCATTAAGCCCAGGTGGTCCACTTGAGCCACGTGGGCCACGTGGACCTAGTTCACCCCTAGGTCCAGTAGGTCCGGTGGCGCCATATTGCCCGATGGCACCAATTTGGCCAGTGGCTCCAGTCCTGCCACTTTGCCCAGTGGCTCCCATGGCTCCTGGTCGTCCTGGGGCACCAGGCCTGCCATTTTGGGGGTTCTGAGAGAAGGGACCAGTTGATCCTGTGGCTCCAGTCAGACCTGGGGGCCCTACAACAGTACCAGGATCTCCCGCGGCTCCATTTTGACCTGGTCTTCCAGGAACTCCAGTCTTTCCATGTTTCCCAGTTGCACCAGTCAATCCCATATATCCAGCAGCTCCTGTGCCTCCAGTTCTACCAAAGCCACCAGTGAATCCAGTTGATCCCATTGGCCCTTTGTCTCCATCTACTCCTGGATATCCTGGGTACCCTGTAGGACCTGGTGCTCCTCGGAAACCTGGTGGTCCAGGAGGGCCTGGAGGACCTCTCCGACCTTGACCTTGACCCATCTGTGCCACTAAATGAAAATAACATGATATTAAAAATTTGTGGATAATACTCAAAATTTATATTTTCTTTCAAATTTGTTCTGGCCAGTTTTTTTCTTGTCATCCAGTCTATAGCTTTTATTGATTTGTGGTATATATCTATAGCTTTTATTGATTAGTGGTGTGTATGTAATAATATGAACCTAGATATATATCATCCAGCTTTATATCTCATGGAGATTGGATGAATTTCAGTGGTATCCCATTTAGTATCTCAGAGAAAGTGGATGATTCATAAGATATACACGTGAGAAATGTCTAATAGATTTACATATCCTCAGATTATTTTAGAGGAATATGTGTCACAATTATTGTTTAATTATTTCAAATGCTGAGATAGAGGTTCTCATAGATCCAACCTTTGTCATCACTCACCCAAAGCTTCAATAGAAGCAAGATCATTTTCCAGCAGCATAGTTAGTCGAAGATTTTCTTGGTGGGCTTGATCCTGAAGGCTGTTTGCCACCGACACGTCAAACATCAACCCAGCTGTGGTATCCATAATCTACTCAAAAAAATAGAGGATGCATGAATAGTGGATACATGAATTAAAATACAAATAGAGGATACATGAATTAAAATATAAATAGAGGATACATGAATTAAAATATAAATAGAGGATACATGAATTAAAATATAAATAGAGAATACATGAATTAAAATATAAATAGAGGATACATGAATTAAAATATAAATAGAGGATACATGAATTAAAATATAAATAGAGGATACATGAATTAAAATATAAATAGAGGATACATGAATTAAAATATAAATAGAGGGTACATGAATTAAAATATAAATAGAGGATACATGAATTAAAATATAGATAGAGGGTACATGAATTAAAATATAAATAGAGGGGTACATGAATGAACATATAGATAGAGGGTACATGGATTAAAATATAAATATAGGATACATAAATCAAAATATGAATAAATTTCAATTTATTTCAATATAATTGTATTTCCCACTGTCTAATTATAGATAGGAATTGTGATTGATCAATGGAATATTAGAATTTATGGGAGAAGACATATTTTAGAACTTAAAAGCTTAGAGAAATAAGTAATATAACCATTGGTTTATTTCTGAGCCTTTATGAATAGCAGTCATTATATTATTCATTACTCTAATATTTACAAGTTGATGGACAAGATTTCTTTTAAGTTAAGATTATCAAGAAATGTTTATTTCATGTTTTGCCATGAAAGGGTATTCTTAAGACTCCCAACATTTGTCTTCTATTTTGAATTAAAGCACAAAAAAGGTATATGAAGAAGGATGAATGCACTTTGTGGTGAACGTTTAACTTGGTTTTACCTGCATCTGTTGTTTGGATGATTGCGGGCCTACTTTGCAATCGGTCAGTCCATCAAGGGCTTGGATGGTGCAATCTGTGGCCGCCCATCCCCCCTCCAGCATCATCAACATCACCAGACACCACAGCTCCCTCATCTTTGTTGCTCACACACTTAATGCTATTGTCACACTTCTATGTATATTTTGTATGGAACCTCTGAAAAGGTTCAATACAATTTGCGATTAAGAAGTGAGGAAAAAGACAAACTGCTTGTCATACACTGAGACTGATTTCCTGTAGTTTGAGATCAAGTTCTTCAACAGTTGTGCCTTGTGAGATTTGCAAGACAGGAAACTTGTGAAGTAAAATATGCCCAGGAATATGTATAACAAATTTAACATTATTTAGGGGAAGACTTGCACACAAAGCAAGCTCTAGTAGCACTCACTATGATAGATGTTTATTCAGTGCTGCACACTTTTGCTTACCTCATCCGGCATGAGGGACTTCATTGCTGGACCATGGTATATTGGTATATGAGGAAGCAGTCGGTTACTTTTATATATATATATATATATATATATATATATATATATATATATATATATATATATATATATATATATATATATATATATATATATATATATATAATGAATATATATATTATATATTAATTTATATATATATATATATATATATATATATATATATATATATATATATATATATATATATATATATATATATATAAATTTAATATATAATATATATATTCATTATTATAGAGACTCATATCATTTGCCTAATTCTTTTCTCCATAAAAGCAGCCAGCAGTTTTGATTAATCAGGTAAAATGGGAATGAGACAGGTCAAGGTTATAGTAGCGGTGTAGAGCCTGAAGTCGGAGAGGGTTACTCAGGCAGAACTGTAACAGTCACGATATGTGAAGTCTGCACACACATTGTGTTGTCACGTCCCAGAATTAAACACACTCTGTGCAACACAGCATCTTTGAGATGATTTTATCAATATTTATCTCATCTACACATCTCACAAAGATTGAATGCCATGGATTTTATTTCACAAATATTTTAGAATTTTATCATTGAAACATGTTTTGCAGTTAGATTCATATTTTACAGTCAGTCTCAATGTGTTTTTCTCCAATATGTGAATGAATTAATAATGATATAAAAAAATAAATGCTCTGACTTGAGACAGACTTAAAGCAGGAGGAAACTTTCATTAAATATTAATCAGAATTTCAAATATCTTTAACATGAAGAAATATTAGATAGTATCTATATACTTTTACTGTTCTCATTTTCTGAATTTGTGATCATTATTTATTGGTGGCAGGCATCTTGTCAAGGGGGTGAAAGTAGTACCAGCCAACAAATTATACTTATTTTGCAAATTGCATAAAAAATAAGGATAATTAAATTCCAGAATATATGTATCAGTATCTTTGTTTACTACAGTACATATTTTTAATCTAGGTCACCTCTCCATTACAAACTCAAGTAGATGCCTTCACAGCTTTGTTTATTGTTTTGTGGAAAAATATAATCCATATTATTTTATTTTAATCAAATTTCACAATCAACTAAACTGAACCACTTGATTATTTCAGGAATGTTCCAGAAGGATCTTGGCTTGGAACTAGAGAAACAGCTGAAAGCTATGACAAAAACATCTGATGTAGGAGTGCCTGAGAATACTATTCAAGGTCCTATGGTAACCATTCAGGGGCCAGTGCCTTCCATTCAGGGGCCAGTGCCTTCCATTCAGGGGCCTATGGACATCACTCAGGGATCTTTAAAAGCCACTGAATTAACAAGTTCAAATTCTGAAAATGCCATAAAAATATATAAGACAATTAATAACAATTTTCCAAAGAGTGCTTCTGACCCAAAATCATCAGTAAACTCTCAAGAAGAGCCAACAGGCCTGCCCTCTGGTGACAAGAAAGGGCAGTCTCTAAAACCACTTGACCAGGACTTAATCCACAAGGAAGAGGAATTTGCAAGTCCAGCTGATGTCATAATTCAATTCAAAGTAAGTTTATTTTGATAACACATGAACCCAAGAAGTGATATTTGAACATATTGGGATCATACATTCCTTCCAGAGAAGAAAATGTATGTGTATCATTAGTAGAGTTATACCACAGTGGTGATTGCAGAATTTAAAATTGACCATATATTTTGGGAGATCTGACATATCTTTTAAGAATACATATTTAAGTCAGTGTATGCTCCAATTCTAGACATGTTTTCATTTTGAACTAGAAAATGAATTTTTCGATTCACAAATTTTGAGGTATCACTCTTAATCTTGGACTTTGGCATATTTCAACCAACTGAGGGTCATGTAGCTCCAGTGTAGAGATTTATCATGGTAAAACTCCACAGTTGCTTGTCTGTTTTCAACATATTTTTATTCTTTAAATTTAAGATTCTCTAAATATGGTCTTTATGATGTCATTTTGTGGTTGCAGGAGTTTCTGAGAATGATCCTAGCGGGAGAGGAATGCGATCTGGGAGAGCTGATGTCCATGTTGGACATGGTAGAAACCATCACCTCCTCCACACAGGTAATCTAGGACCTCCTCTCTTTGCAATATTTGTTCACAAATTGAAACCCAACGCAAAGAAAAGTGTTTTTAAATAGGACATATTTCATCAATGCCTGCTGTATAATTTTCAAAAAAAACATTTAAATATATTTTTTGAAACCCAGCGCAAAGAAAGTGTTTTTAAATAGGACATATTTCATCAATGCCTGCTGTATAATTTTCAAAAAAATTATTTAAATATATTTTTTCTTTCCAGGACTTGCTGAGTGGGGTTCCTAAGATAATGACTAAATTGTCTATAGATGTTACATATGCTATAGGTAAGTGTTTTCCTCTCTCTTGGAATGACACCACGAAAGTACTCTAAGAATGTGAATCCAGGATTCCTCTCTGTTAGGGCAAACAATGTTACCCTGTAATACAAATCAAGGAACAGAACTTCATGTTATTTTAATTCTGAGACATACATTTTATACAATATATTTGTCATTTGGTCATGTTGACTGTTGATATTTGTAGTGATGTTGAGGCCGTCATGGTGGGGCCCAGAGCTGCAGGACCGGCTCTTATCTTTATGGACTGGTACCCTCTCTAAACATGCCAACTTCAATAAAGCTATCTGCCCAAAACATCTCTACACCATGAAAAAAGCAGGCTGGTACAACCCCGAAATTACCAAGGTAAATTCTCTCAAACTTCATGCACCAAGTGCAAATGTGTATATGCTGTAACTTGAATTGTATATTTGAATTTTGCTTTAATGAAGAAAAATGGAATTGTTGTTTATTTTTGTTTAACAGGTTAAGAAAACTTTTTACTCAATCAAAATCACCTACAAATGATTAAAAGTATATATATATATACCCTGTCTGAGTTAATTAATTTGTGTCTTACTTTTTCATAGCAATCTTGGACTCAGCTGACCAATCTACTACAAGGTGTACTACAAAAGCGTCTTATTTCTGGCAGGGTCCTGGAGACAAGCATTTTATTTGTTCTGCAACACCCTGTTATTGAGGTAATTGTTTAAGGGTCATATCACAGTATAAAGTTATATTAAATTATATCAAGGTTAAAGTTATTCTATAAGTACCTTCATGGACCCTCACATTCCCCAAATAGGAAAAGTTAGTAATCTTGCCTCCAAAATGAGGGAAATTAACTCAAATGATATTTCAAATTAGGTTAAGTTATAAGGATTTTATTTGATTGTCTGTTTATTTATATTTCTTGAGATCCGCTTATGGGAAATAAGCAATAATTGCCACCAAATTAGTCTAACCAAATTATTATATTACCAGAAGTAGATAGAAAATGTTTGTCAGAAGAATATCATAATTGAGAAATTTCCTTGATTGCAGGGTGAAGTTGCATTCTTAGCTGAGTGTGTATGCACATTGGCAAGGGCCTACTACTGCATGGAGAGTGATCCATCATGTGAAGTCTTCTCAGAAGCATTAGATTGGTTATACCAGCTATGTTCCAAGGACAGTGCCATGGTCAGCATTTTGCAAGATTGTGTGGACTTCATAAATGAGGCTAGGAGAAAAATGTCCACGGCTCTGGAAGCAGAGTGTGAGCAAAAAAAATTGTCCCAGAAAGATGGATGCTTGGCAACAAGAGAAAATTTCCAACAGGGGGCACCACCAGATGAGCAACAGTTGACACCATTTTGTGTTGACAATCCAAAGGATGATAAGATCCAAAGGATGATAAGCACACAGGAAAGAGAAAATCTTCTAGAAAATAATGCATCATCTATTTTGTTCCATCACAGTGATTTTAAGACATCAGGTGACAGTTTGCCTGGAAATGTCAGATCCTTAGATCCTTTAGAAATAAAAGAGAACATAACACCACAGAAAAATACACCAAAGATTAACTCACCATCAGGTTGCCAGGGTGATGGAAGGACAATGTTTGGTAGCCTTGACAACCAATCTTTAACAAGGCATGATGATGAAATGAAATCAAACACAGAAACAATTGTGTCCGACAACCATTACCTCTAGTATACGATTATAGAAATCATGTATGGAAAATCGAAAAATCATAAAGATAGAAAATGGTCCCTATTCATTTTGGAATTGGTCCAACCTAGCTTTATTTTTGAAAAAAAAAATCCTTAATTTTCGTTTATGCTCATTGAACAATTATGAAGAGCTTAGACTAAAGGGAGTAATGATACCTCAAAATCCAGGGGCGATTAAAAAGGGTAATTTTATAAAAGTTAAAACCAATATTTCATGACTTTTATCGATAGAAGTTCCTAATATCAGTCATGTATTTTTCAAATACTCTTGAGTAAAAGTAAGGGGTTGTTTTTTTAGAGAACTTATCTAACTTGAGAAATACTTTTTTTGAATTAACAATTTAAGTGATTTTGTGCAATGAGTGTGTTTGGTTCTTTTTGGATGGTAGAAATTTTGAGATAAATTAATTATTTTGTTGGACATTACTTTCTTGGGGCCCAAAATCTTTTTGGGATCAAATATTTTAATTTTTTTAAACAAAACACTGAATCACAGAACAACCTGAATTCCCGAAATGTTTTTTAAATGTTATGAATGAAAGCCAATGATTAATTGAGCGCCTTGAGCAAGATATTTTACGAAAACCTTCACAAAAAAGGGATTTCAATATAGTCAAGGTTTCAATAAGTTTTGGTTTAAGTTTGCTATTTATGATGATGACATGAGCAAGGGAAATAGATGGATATGGACATGGATCAAATGTAGAGGGATCAAAATAATCAAATGCATGCAGTACAGGAGCCTACTTTATCTATAAAATCAGATCATATCATGTCTTCCACACATTTCTAATGAAAAATATCATCTTTAGATAAATCTCACTAAGTTTGTAGAATCAGGTCATATTGTTTCATAAGTTTATCATCACGGCAAGAATGATTTTGTTGAATTTTCAAATGTGATTCATTCATTTTAATCATGTGATAATGAAGGATTTCTTTTGTGTATTTTTGCAATATTTTTGGCATGTACAAGAACCATATCTGAGATTTTACAAAATTCACTGGGTCTGTTTGATGCCAGATATAATAAATGTTCTTTTCATGTTTAGAACTTTTTTTCAAAAATATGGCTGATGGAAGCTCCAACCTCATGATTCCTTCCATTTTAATGGATGGCATATTACATCATTGTCAGCATGTTTAGAATTGCTTTATAAAATCAGTGCAAAGGATTGTAATTATTTAAAGAGGAGTTAAATATGTATGAAACACATATTCTATGATATGCAACATTACCGGTATGTTTTAGTTTAGCATACCATGATAAAATATACTGTGATAAGAATTAAACTATGCAGAGGGATTTTATAATAATTGTGAAATACAAAGAGAATTGGATGTGAATAATTTAAATAAATGATAACAAACCTTTAATCTCTATCTTCTGTCAACTTCTCAAATTAAAAAAAAAGAACACCTGCCTAACTGTGGTTATGGACAAATTTAAACAGTCAGTGACCTGTCAAATAAGCCTTTCATGGACACTGAGCCACTGAAAGGTATCTTCCACTTAATAGGGTGGGTTGTCATGTCAAGAACCTGCAACATGAAAATTCAATGAGGCAGCACTATATTTTCAACAAGTAGGTCTCTTCATACTCTGCATGGCGAGGTAGAATCATATACTACCTCTGCCGCAATACGTTGTTCCTTGCACAGAATTAGTCCGCACATTAGCATGCAATTACCACATAGTTGGCCAATTGGCTGGCTCATGGCACGTGCTCATGAACAACACAACTGTACACGTGCACATGCTTATTTCATATGTTCAAAAGTAATTTAGAATGGATCATTCGTAATTTGGGAGGGGAGTATATTTGAAATATCTGGTTGAAAGATTATACCATTTATATAAATTTGTTCAGGGTTTTTACATCACTTACAATGCTATTTCAGTCAGTTCATGGTGAGGCCTGACATAGAAGCTTTGCCCAAGAAGAAAAAGTCAAGATTTTTTTCCTCCTGCTCCCTTCAGGATTAATGGTCCATCCCCTGCTGACTATTTTTGTCTGACTATTTTGGTACACATGTCACTGAACTCTCAATCGTTGTTGTATTCACTTTCTTATAATAACAATGACACCAATTGGCCATGTTACCCCATGTGATGAAATATTTTATTCATTGTGTCCTGGTTGCTTGCACTGGGTGTCAACCAAAGAGTTGAATATGCCGTTTACTTGCAGAGCCAGGTATAAATGCTGGATCTGCTGTGGAGAGTAGTCTCTTCATGATATAACTGATATGACATAAAACCCTGTAAAACTCAAAACTCTAACAAAATTACATTGCTTATGACCAGATATTTGCTTAGCCCAGAATAAAAAATTCCACATACACATTCTTATCCCAAACCCAAAAAGAAGATAATTATATGGATGAAGAGAAATCTTAATGAAACATACTGTATTTACTCGAATATAAGATGACTCGTGTATAAGACGACCCCCCAAAATTGATGTTATTTTGCTTGAAAAGACCAATTTCTGAATATAAGACGAGTCGGTTTTTCACAAGACATCGGCACTGCTACAATTCAAGTTTGCCGGCCATTTTAAAAGTGAAATATAAATATGCTTACACAACAAGATCTTAAGAGTCTTATACACGAAGCTTTACGGTAAATACAATGTCCGTGATGTCCTTGACCTTTCATATTTACAAAATAACGGATATCGGACATAGCGAATCGATTTTAATTGCGTTTTTACATACTATATAAAAAAGCATGAACGTGATCAGAGAGGAAGGTTGACGAGATTTGAAAAAAAATAAAAAATAAATTGCAGTGTGAAGTATTGACTGCAGTAAAATTCGCCATTGATAAGAGCGTGCGATCTCGCTGTTGCGTTTTTACGTTGCCCTCAGGTGGACGCTAAACCAGTCCCCACTTCAGTTTTATTTTGCTAGTTTATGCGATGTTTTGTGCAATATGTACATCAGGAATAGAGTTGTTTTCACTCAAATTTGATCAGAATTATGTTAGATATGAAATAGTACCCACAATATGCCTATATTTCTGTATTAGAGCTTTGTTTTCAACATCAGCAATACCCAATATTATCACAAATTACGCTTTGCAGATGTGAAAGCATCTCTGTCAAAAAGGGAAGACATGACCCAAAGCAGTGGAAACAGTGACGAAATGCTGTGAACGCTGATAATTGGAATCACCACTGAAAGGGAAGACATCAAAGGCAGAGTTTTCGTATAAACGTCGTGTCAGGGATCCATCATTGCGCAATATATTAATTTTGTTGTGCCCAGAAAAATGTAAGAAGACATCATATTTTTGTTTTGGATTTTTAAAAATTTATTTAATATATATATAATATATATATATATATATATATATATATTGATATATTCAACAATGTTTTAATAATAGATCAAGTACTTTTGTGAATGCTGATGAAATATGAATTATCACGTGAATAACGAGACAAATCATTTAAATATTATTTAAAATTTCCAGTTAATTGCAAAATATAATTTATCTGTCTAAATGTAACCACCAGCTTATGTTTTGAAACGAAAATCTCGATTCAAATATAACTTTAATTAAATAAACTACTTGACATATCTATTTGACACGCAAATCTCGAGCCAAATATACCAATTTTGTTCAAAATCGTCGAGTCAAATGGGAGCTACAAAACCCCCTTTTGAAAATCAAGGAGGTGAACTTGGGGTGGTGGCGGGATTTCCGAAATACAGCAATACAACCTCCCAGATCATAAAATTTTAAATGAATGAATTTTGAAACGTTTACCTGTTCAGAAAGAATGTCTACCTCGTGCATCAGAAGTTTTAGAATCAATCGAGTAGATTTGCATAAATGTAAAATAGCATCTGTCTACTAGGTAAACGAAACGAAATTCTCTACAAATAGAGATATCAACTCCCGCTTTTTCTGAGCCCAACAAAACGAATTTGGTTGGTGAGACAAAATTCCTCTTTTGTTGTGCCCAGAAAAATGTAAGAAGACATCATATTTTTGTTTTGGATTTTTAAAAATTTATTTAATATATATAATATATATATATATATATATATATATTGATATATTCAACAATGTTTTAATAATAGATCAAGTACTTTTGTGAATGCTGATGAAATATGAATTATCACGTGAATAACGAGACAAATCATTTAAATATTATTTAAAATTTCCAGTTAATTGCAAAATATAATTTATCTGTCTAAATGTAACCACCAGCTTATGTTTTGAAACGAAAATCTCGATTCAAATATAACTTTAATTAAATAAACTACTTGACATATCTATTTGACACGCAAATCTCGAGCCAAATATACCAATTTTGTTCAAAATCGTCGAGTCAAATGGGAGCTACAAAACCCCCTTTTGAAAATCAAGGAGGTGAACTTGGGGTGGTGGCGGGATTTCCGAAATACAGCAATACAACCTCCCAGATCATAAAATTTTAAATGAATGAATTTTGAAACGTTTACCTGTTCAGAAAGAATGTCTACCTCGTGCATCAGAAGTTTTAGAATCAATCGAGTAGATTTGCATAAATGTAAAATAGCATCTGTCTACTAGGTAAACGAAACTAAATTCTCTACAAATAGAGATATCAACTCCCGCTTTTTCTGAGCCCAACAAAACGAATTTGGTTGGTGAGACAAAATTCCTCTTTTGTTGTGCCCAGAAAAATGTAAGAAGACATCATATTTTTGTTTTGGATTTTAAAAAATTTATTTAATATATATAATATATATATATATATATTGATATATTCAACAATGTTTTAATAATAGATCAAGTACTTTTGTGAATGCTGATGAAATATGAATTATCACGTGAATAACGAGACAAATCATTTAAATATTATTTAAAATTTCCAGTTAATTGCAAAATATAATTTATCTGTCTAAATGTAACCACCAGCTTATGTTTTGAAACGAAAATCTCGATTCAAATATAACTTTAATTAAATAAACTACTTGACATATCTATTTGACACGCAAATCTCGAGCCAAATATACCAATTTTGTTCAAAATCGTCGAGTCAAATGGGAGCTACAAACCCCACCAAGCTCCCATGAGAAATCTATACACCAGTCCTATTCGTCAGGCACACAATTGACTATTGAGGGTCTGATATATTTCAAATAAGCATCTGATGCCCAGCGGCCTATTATACGTATTTGATTTGAGGAAAATCCATTAATTGCCAAATCAGTTGCTCTCCCAATCCGCAAAGAATGGGTGTTATATCTTTCTGGCTGAAGATTCAGAATTTTCAGTGCAGCTTTTAAGACTTTCACTACATTGTTTTGCGTCACAGGGAAACCTGAATTCAAACAAAACATGTGTCCCACTACCTTTGGTCTAATATAGAGGTAATTAAGGAGAGCTGCTATGGGGCATATATTAATGTTGCGAACTCTTGAAATTAGTAGTTTTGCCGTTTTCCCGCGGCTGAATTTATATGAGTGTAGGTAAACAACAATTGAATCTACTTCTGATCCAGTGTTTAAAAGAGAAACATCGTTTTCCCTCAATGTATGGGAATCCTCTCCACTAATTACCACCTCGCCAATTCTCAAACAGCCAAAATACATTAATGTTAATACTGACTTGTATAGAACAATATCATATTCTTGTTCAATGCACATGGGAAGCGCATTTAAGATCTTTCCCAATAAATGAGACCCTATCGGTAATAGTGGTAAATTTGGTGTTGACATATTTTTTACACCTTGTAACATTTTTGTGATAAAATATGATTTTGAGTAATCTGGGAGAAGGCGAATTTTATGAACGAACGATATAGCTGATAACTTGCTCAAAATTGTTGCGTGGGAATTACCTATTTGGTAGAGGTGAGCTATGAAGCGAATCAAAATGGTATGAGAAATTGGAAGAGACCAAACCTCATTTAGGTAATTTAGAACAAAGTCACGCAGTTGTTCAATATAGTTCTTGTAGTTAGAAATTGAAGCAGGTTTTAGTGATGCCTCAACAAGGATATTTGCTACACTTTGAAGTTGTTGATGTCTATAGCAGGAGGAATGTTGGTTGGTGTTAAAGACATCGAATGCATTTGTAGCAATTTCGGGGTTTCCTGAAAACGAGATATAGCATCGGCTAGAATATTGGTAACCCCTGGAATATGTACTGCAACAAGATCGATATTTAAAAGTAACAATTTTAAGACCAGTGGACGAATAATATTCATTATTCTATTGTCTTTTGAGGACTGTTTTTTAAGAATCTCAACCACCGCAAGATTATCACAGTGAAAGCGTATCGAAGAATTTTGTAACTTTAAGCCGAATGTTTCAATTAGAGCCAAAATCGGATAGGTTTCCAAAATTGAAATATGATGAACTTTCCAATCATCAGACCACTTCCCTTGAATCCAATTGGAGCCAAAAGTACCTCCAAAGCCAATTTTTGATGCATCTGAATACATATTTATCCTATGTGATGCGACTGGATAGATTTTATACAATAATGTTTTCCCGTTGTAGTTTTTTAAGAAATTCATCCATGTCAGTAAGTCCTGTTTCGCATTATCAGTAATCCTGATTTTTGAATGTGGCATAGTGAATCCTTGTTGCAAATTAATTAACCTTCGTAAGAAAGCACTACCAGGCTTTATTACTGAAGTTGAGAACTGCAGTTGACCCACAATAGACCTTAAGTCCCTCAGGGTAATAAAATCATTGTTCAAGCACTCTACTATGTGTGACCCATATTTTTGTAATTTATCAGTTGGCAGTTTAGCCATCATTAGTTGTGTGTCCAATTCAATGCCTAAGAAAACCAAATTTTGAACAGGTTGTGTCGTCTTATTCAATGCTATAGGAATACAAGCATCCTTACAAAGCTGTAAGAAAGAATCTAATCCTCTTTGGCACTCTGCTTTAGTTGACGCAAGGAAGAGAAAATCATCAAGAACTTTAACAACATTTTTTACATGAAAATTTTCCTGTAAAACATGCAGAATAGAGTCAGAAAATGTTTCAAAGATTCTACATGAACTGGAGCAACCCATAGGCAAACACATATCATAATAAAATTTATTCTTCCAACTGAATCCCATTAAATGGTACTGGCTAGGATTTAAAGGAATAAGTCGGAAAGCTTCAGAGATATCAGATTTAGCAATATAGCAATTCCTACCCAACTTCTGGATAGAGGAAATAGCATTTTGAATTGTTTGATACTGTACCGTTGATTCAATTTTTGGAATATTTGCATTTAAACTTTGTTTGTCATAAGGATAACTTAAATTATGTAAAAGCCGATATTTCCCTTTTTCTTGTTTTTCTCGTATCGCTAAAGGAGAAGATTTAAAATTCTCAAAAGGAGGATGGTCAAATGGCCCAGCTACTCTACCTTTTTCAATCTCAACATTCAATTTGTGTTCCACAGCAGAAGGGTTATTTATGGCTGACTGAGAATTGCGAGATAGTAATTCAGATTCTTCCCCATCAAAATAAACTGAAAATCCTGAACTAAATCCCTCAACTAACAATGTTTTCTTGTCTTTATCAAAAGTGTCTAGATACCCAGAAAGTTTATTAAACAATACTGGAGTAGGCAAAGATTTCAATTTTGATAAATTATTTGTCTGATTTGCTCTCGGGTGCAGGATCTCGCTCCCTGCACATGAAGATTGGATGGGGCTCAAAACATTTGAAACATACGTGTCTGTAGATGCAGTTTTCCCCAAAGTTGCAAGTTTTGGATGTTGAATGGAATGCGACACAGAAACCTCTGGGGACTCTGACTTGCAACTGGTCCGGCACTGATCGAAAGGGCTGATGTTCCTTCAACATACGTGATTGCTGATGCTGGGCATTAGCAGCTAAATGTTTTTGAGCAATATTTCTTTGCTGTACCCCCCTTCCCATGAATGCTATTTTTCTGTCTAAATCAGGCCGAACAGTATCCCAGGGATACTGGACGACTTCCCTCCCCCTTCGAAACTGTTCATCATAAAAATTCCAATTTAAACCCGAGGCTTCAATAGCATTGACATCCTGGGCGTATGACAGGAGAGCCTGCGTTTCTGTACTATATCTCTCTATATAAGTAGAAAAATATAAACGCCAAGCTGTGTTCCATTCATCAATGCTAATAGATTTTCTTTTTGGACTTTGGAGTACTATGGAATTATCCTGCAACATGAGCATGGGCGTTTGTGGCTTATCGAAATTCAAAATATCTCGAAAATCGACAAATTTATGCCCCCAAATTTTTGCCTTTAAATTGAAAGGCAAAGTATCACCTAAGCGAGGAGCATAAATGACAGATCTAGAGCTTGAAAGGGGAGAAGTATGTGACACAAAATCATTAACAACACTAGCATT
This sequence comes from Amphiduros pacificus, assembly GCA_949316495.1. Lineage (NCBI taxonomy): Eukaryota > Metazoa > Annelida > Polychaeta > Phyllodocida > Hesionidae > Amphiduros > Amphiduros pacificus. Next base: position 33,092,150 of record OX439005.1, on the reverse strand, counting down.
AATCATGCTGGCATTATTCGATAAATTGACACCAGGTATATCAGAAATTGAAGATAACCCTGCGTTATTCTCCGTATTGAATTGATCTAGTCTTTTTTTCAAGACTATCCACTTTATCCGATAAAGCTAAAAGAATATCAGCTAATGATCTCTGTCTTTTAGCTCCTGAAAATTCATCAGGTACATCTCCAGTAACTGGCAATTTACGCTTAACTGACTGAGCAGACTGAGTAATAATATCATCAGAAGGGTTCACTGGTTGATACCCGCCCAAATCAGGCATAACTGAATCATGAATGCGAGGAGAAGTAGAAGTAAATATATCAGAAGATCCAGTATACTCAGCATAATCCGCAGAAGTACCCGCTACAGCATCAACTGGGCGATGGGGGGGGTGTATTCATGACGATGGTGTCTATTGTGTTGACTGTCTTACCAGCATCTGAAAGTTGAACAGGTGGGTCAGCGATTGTGACAGATTGTTTATGAAATCTGTGCTTACCCCTGTTTGTCCTGGTGGGTGGTTTCATCTAATAAAGAAAATAAAGCAAATAACAGTACACAATAATAAAATCTCAAACAATACCAAAATAAAGATGAGCTCCAGTTATGAGTCATAAATACAGCCATGATATGACAACAAAATAATGATGAAGTCAAAAGGCAAATCAATACAGCCATGTTATGACTACATAAAATAATAATGAAGTCAAAAGGCAAGTCAATACAGCCATGTTATGACTACATAAAATAATAATGAAGTCAAAAGGCAAGTCAATACAGCCATGTTATGACTACATAAAATAATAATGAAGTCAAAAGGCAAGTCAATACATTGCATAAAGAAATTGAAAAACTAACACATAAATATGTATAAAATAATAATGAAATATGTTGTTAACCCATTAAAAATGAGACAACAAACAACTACCAACTATACCCCAGAAAAATGGGGGCATTGGGCAAAATGGCTTGAATATAAAAACCTTATTCAATGATAAGGTTGAAGCCGAGATTCCTAAATTACCAAAATATAATAAAAGAAACCTAAAATATTAAATAGCACACATTGTCTTATCCCAAACCCTAAAAGATGAATATGTGGATAAAAAAAGACCTTAAAACTGCTTAAAACATAGGCCAATGACCAGAGAGCTGTGCTGACCATTGTGTACTACAAAGGAGAGCCTAGACTGGTCCCCCGCCGAGTGTCAAGAACATTAGTGTTCTCCAATCACCCATTGGCAAAGCCCAGATAGGTGATCTGGAGGGGTTTGTCGAACGTCCATGGTCTCTACCAACTCCAACCAAAGAAAAGTTTGGTGGAGTTGATTGAGCTCTAGTGAAGTAAAAACTCGCCAGCTGCAAAAACTTTAGTAAACCCGTTTAAACGTCAAAATTGAACCCGTTTCAACTGCCGTTAAAACGGGTTTGATTCAATTTTTACAGCTGGCGATTATTATCAAGTATTTATATTTTCTTTATTTAATGTTATCCAAAAAATAATCAAGCTTTTTTTGTGAGATTTTAGACATAATCATACATAAAATATGAATTATCACTTAAACAGTTGGGTATTTAAAAAATCACATCTGAACGAGATTATGACCAAAAAGCAAAAATCTCAGACCTCTCCAGATCACCTATCTGGGCTTTGCCGATGGGTGATTGGAGAACACTACAAGAACATAGACTATGCAGTCCAATCTATATATAGGACTATCAAGGACATCTCGTTGCAATGGGTTTGTGCAGCGGGCGAATAATGTCACTATTATGGAGGGTTTGCTCTGATTGGTTGACATAAATATAGAACAGGGAAACCCTAAACAACAACCACAAGTTCCAGTGACGTGTGACCGGAATTCCGGGCAAAGGCATACGGGCACCTGCGAGCTGGTTTACTGTCCATATATATGGACATGTTATTACTGTCTAACAAGAACATGGATACACAGAGGGCGGCACCAGTCTAAGGAGACCCTTCAGAGAGCAAAGTTACCTCCTGCTATGCACCAAACCGAAAAAGTAAATTCTATAAGGGACTTGCCTTGAAACCCACCTACCTTCACCTGCATGTCCACTGATTTGCTTATCCATTGGTTATTTGTTTACATTAAATTGGCTATATATTTCCATCAGAATGTGTCAAGGGTTTGCATCAGTGTAGGATGCCCAGAGCCAATTCTGGAACTAAAGGATTCTTTTTATAAAGTGACATGTGAATTTGAAAATTTTTTAACAATGTTAATTTAAAGGCTAGAATTCTCAAAATTTGAGGAATGATAGAAGGTTCAAATTTTAATGCATATTTTTTAGATATATCATTATTAATTAATATTTCAATTTAAATTGCAACCAAATGCTGCACTTTTTATTTTTATTTTTAAAATGACATGGTTTTGTAGCCTGCAAATCTGAACTTGCAAGGTGCATCAAAGACAAAGTGTATATGGCCACATTAGATATTTTCCAAATTAAATTTCTAACTAATCTGATTGATCAGAATTAATCATTTGAGAATTAAAAAATTGTAATACAACTTTGAAATCTTGAAATAAGTTGAAAATTTTGACTTTTACCCTTTTTGAAGCTTAGCCATATTGTGTATAAGAATGTAAAACATTAAAAAGATTAAGCAAAATTTTGATCAATCAGATTAGTCCCAAATTTCATCTAGTTTACAAAAAAGCTTATCTGCTCTCAATATATTTGTGTATAAATGCAGAATCTGCAGGCTACAACACTCACATTTTAACAGCTGACATGAAAATAACCTTCCTTTGACTTGTAATGATGCCATATTACTACTCACTGAATGGAGGACAAGTTCAGGCCTTTTGGGATGTTTTTATTTTGATCATAAGATTTATTCAGGTCAAATATAAGCAGCCAACATGTTTGTTTCAAAATATCAGTCTCCATTGTTGCATAAACTGTTACAGCCGACGACAACAGAGCTGCGGACGACAACAGAGATGTGTTTCAGTTTATCAATTGATTGCCGATGTTTATCACACCATTTGACATTGTTGGCACATGCGGGTGTCAGAGAATGACCTGATTTGAATATTTTCGAGAGTACTGATGTATTTTAAAGGCTTTGAAAATTGAACCGCAGCTCTGTTGTCGTCCGCAGGTCAGTTGTCTTTGGCTGTACAACAGCACAGACTTTTCACTACTATGTAACTATTTTGAGTGATTGGGCCAACTTCACATTGACCTACTTTATTTGGTCAAAATTTGTGATGCAATAAAAGACACATGCAGGACACAACATAAATAAAACAAGGTGAGTTACATTGATTTTATCAAAACTTTCATACATTATTTCATGTTAATTATAAGCACATACATGTGTAGAATAATTGTTGTTTCCAACATTTTTATATTTTTGGTATAACTCATTGAAATTGAAGAATTCCAAGGGGGATAATTTCTGTAAGAAAAGAATCAAAATGGAGAAATTTTTGACGAGCGTGAAGTTCTTTTGATATTTGATATTTGACGTTTTTTTCAAAAGGTGTCAACAAGTATGTATCAGTGTACCCTTTTGGGACATGGTGAAAAAAGTTATGTAAAAGGATATATATCCTGTCAAAAACGGGTATATCCCTTTTCAGGTGACAAATGAGTTTTTCAGTATGATAAATGGCCTTCTCAACCTTGTAGCACAGTCTTAATCATTTATTATCAATATATTAATGGAGAATAACTGTATACACCTTCTTACTCTTTTGGTAATTGGGTAGAAACAGGATATAGGATATATATCCTGTAAAACATTGAAATATACCTTTATCTATGACAGTCACATTTCTTTTGCATGTTAATGATTCCCAAGCATTATTGCACTGTCTTTGCAATCATGGATATACTAATGGAGGGTTAGACATACTTGCTAGACATGTCTAGAACATATCCTGTGGCATTAGAATGCGAGGTAAATTATATGAGTAGGAGATATGGCCCTTTTCCCATGGCAAATGGAAAAAAGCTAATATAACACATTCCGGGGGATTTGGCGCTGTCTTCGCAATCATGGATAAACTAATGGAGGGTTAGACATACTTGCTAGACATGTCTAGAACATATCCTGTGGCATTAGAATGCGAGGTAAATTATATAAGTAGGAGATATGGCCCTTTTCCCATGGCAAATGGAAAAAAGCTAATATAACACATTCCGGGGGATTTGGCGCTGTCTTCGCAATCATGGATTAACTAATGGAGGGTTAGAAATACTTGCTAGACATGTCTAGAACATATCCTGTGGCATAAGAATGCGAGGTAAATTATATGAGTAGGAGATATAGCCCTTTTCCCCTGGCAAATGGAAAAAAGCTAATATAACACATTCCGGGGGATTTGGCACTGTCTTCGCAATCATGGATAAACTAATGGAGGGTTAGACATACTTGCTTAGTTAATCCATGATTGCGAAGACAGTGCCAAATCCCCCGGAATGTGACATATTAGCTTTTTTCCATTTGCCATGGGAAAAGGGCCATATCTCCTACTCATATAATTTACCTCGCATTCTAATGCCACAGGATATGTTCTAGACATGTCTAGCAAGTATGTCTAACCCTCCATTAGTTAATCCATGATTGCGAAGACAGCGCCAAATCCCCCGGAATGTGTTATATTAGCTTTTTTCCATTTGCCATGGGAAAAGGGCTATATCTCCTACTCATATAATTTACCTCGCATTCTAATGCCACAGGATATGTTCTAGACATGTCTAGCAAGTATGTCTAACCCTCCATTAGTTAATCCATGATTGCAAAGACAGTGCCAAATCCCCCGGAATGTGTTATATTAGCTTTTTTCCATTTGCCATGGGAAAAGGGCCATATCTCCTACTCATATAATTTACCTCGCATTCTAATGCCACAGGATATGTTCTAGACATGTCTAGCAAGTATGTCTAACCCTCCATTAGTTAATCCATGATTGCAAAGACAGTGCCAAATCCCCCGGAATGTGTTATATAAGCTTTTTTCCATTTGCCATGGGAAAAGGGCCATATCTCCTACTCATATAATTTACCTCGCATTCTAATGCCACAGGATATGTTCTAGACATGTCTAGCAAGTATGTCTAACCCTCCATTAGTTTATCCATGATTGCGAAGACAGTGCCAAATCCCCCGGAATGTGTTATATTAGCTTTTTTCTATTTGCCATGGGAAAAGGGCCATATCTCCTACTCATATAATTTACCTCGCATTCTAGTGCCACAGGATATGTTCTAGACATGTCTAGCAAGTATGTCTAACCCTCCATTAGTTAATTCATGATTGTGAAGACAGTGCCAAATCCCCTGGAATGTATTATATTAGCTTTTTTCCATTTGCCATGGGAAAAGGGCTATATCTCCTACTCATATAATTTACCTCGTATTCTAATGCCACAGGATATGTTCTAGACATGTCTAGCAAGTATGTCTAACCCTCCATTAGTTAATCCATGATTGCGAAGACAGTGCCAAATCCCCCGGAATGTGTTATATTAGCTTTTTTCCATTTGCCAGGGGAAAAGGGCTATATCTCCTACTCATATAATTTACCTCGCATTCTAATGCCACAGGATATGTTCTAGACATGTCTAGCAAGTATGTCTAACCCTCCATTAGTTAATCCATGATTGCGAAGACAGCGCCAAATCCCCCGGAATGTGTTATATTAGCTTTTTTCCATTTGCCAGGGGAAAAGGGCTATATCTCCTACTCATATAATTTACCTCGCATTCTAATGCCACAGGATATGTTCTAGACATGTCTAGCAAGTATGTCTAACCCTCCATTAGTTAATCCATGATTGCGAAGACAGCGCCAAATCCCCCGGAATGTGTTATATTAGCTTTTTTCCATTTGCCATGGGAAAACGGCTATATCTCCTATTCATATAATTTACCTCGCATTCTTATGCCACAGGATATGTTCTAGACATGTCTAGCAAGTATGTCTAACCCTCCATTAGTTAATCCATGATTGCGAAGACAGCGCCAAATCCCCCGGAATGTGTTATATTAGCTTTTTTCCATTTGCCATGGGAAAAGGGCCATATCTCCTACTCATATAATTTACCTCGCATTCTAATGCCACAGGATATGTTCTAGACATGTCTAGCAAGTATGTCTAACCCTCCATTAGTTAATCCATGATTGCGAAGACAGCGCCAAATCCCCCGGAATGTGTCATAGTAGCTTTTTCCATTTGCCATGGGAAAAGGGCCATATCTCCTACTCATATAATTTACCTCGCATTCTAATGCCACAGGATATGTTCTAGACATGTCTAGCAAGTATGTCTAACCCTCCATTAGTATATCCATGATTGTGAAGACTGTGCAACAATGCTTGGGAATCATTAACATGCAAAAAAATGTGACTGTCATAGATAAAGGTATATATCCTATTACATAACGTTTCTACCCAATTACCAGAAGAGTATGAAGGTGTATACAGTTATTCTCCATTAATATATTGATAATAAATGATTAAGACTGTGCTACAAGGTTGAGAAGGCCATTAATCATACTGAAAAACTCATTTGTCACCGGAAAAGGGATATACCCGTTTTTGACAGGATATATATCCTTTTACATAACTTTTTTCACCATGTCCCAAAAGGTTACACTAATACATACTTGTTGACACCTTTTGAAAAAAACGTCAAATATCAAATATCCAAAGAACTTCACGCTCGTATTTTTGTCTGTATTGTCAGAGCATATCATAATTTCTAAGCAGTAAACAATGTAATTTTTGTTATCAGCCTCTCAAATGTTGGCATAATTATATCTAGATTGTAATGTGGTACCTATATTTACAGGGATATGTATGTGTTCACAATATGGAAAAAAGTTTGTGGATATGGAAGGGTCACTTTTTCATGAGAAGCTTGTAAAGTTTAGGTTGCTAAGCAGGGAGAGTCCATGGTTACTAATAAGGGGGAGGTTCCTTTTGGGGCTACTTTTTGAAAATGTTCTTCATGTTCATTCTTTACTTTTTAAAAAACGGTAATTTTTCTCACTGCTTTTTACAGTAGCTAGGAAGTTATTACTTTCAGGTCTGATAGAGAATTTTCTTGGCTTTCTTTTGGTGGTAAAACTAACTAAATCGGATAAATAGTTCATAAGTTATGAGCAAAAACGTGAGAGCAACCTTTCTGTATGAATATTTTTTCAATAAAAAAACGGCAAATTTTCTCACTGCTTATTACAGTAGCTAGGAAGTTAATACTTTCAGGACTGATAGAGAATTTTCTTGGCTTTCTTTTGGTGGTAAACGTAACTAAATCGGATAGATAGGTCAAAAGTTATGAGCAAAAACGTGAGAGAAACTTTTCTATTTGAATATTTTTTCTGGTAATCAGGTAAATATTTTAATTTATTTTTTCTGCATATATTTCAGGGCCAACTTGCCATCACATACAGGATGTGTCAACTTGCCATCACATACAGGATGTGTCAACTTGTCATTCCATACAGGATGTGTCAACTTGTCATTCCATACAGGATGTGTCAACTTGCCATCACATATAGGACATGGCAACTTGCCATCACATATAGGACATGGCAACTAATCACATACAGGATGTGTCAACTTGCCATCACATACAGGATGTGCCAACTTGCCATTACATACAGTTTGTATCAACTTGCCATCACAAACTTGATATGTCAATGTGTCATCACATACAGGACATTTTAACTTGTCAATTTCTCATAAAAATGTACCTTCCTATTCCAAATAAAATACAATAAACAAACATTAATTGCAAAGTTTTCATTATAGATCATATTTAGAACTGTTTTAAAACTTTTAATCCTATTTTGGGATCCCCTTATTAGCCAGTGAGCCCCCCTAAAAAAGTAGTTCCAAGATTGGGCCTCTTTTAGGGACAAATATTAAATATTTTGGAAAAACCCCTTTGAAAGATGGAGGTGAACATCTGTCAATTGGTTCAAAATCTTCCAAAGTAGACTTGAGTAGATGCTAATTTCAGCCAATCAAAATGCATGTTGTATATTTGGTTCTAACTCTGCTTTTTATCTTTACTCATATTGGCCGATATTTGTCATGTTATTCATAATAGTAGCCTCCTTGATAACTCAATCACGAAAAAAATATAAAAAATGGGAAAATAGAATTATAGTCCCCTGAAAACATATCTTGTGTACTTTTAGTTAAGATCTCTGAACAGTAGTTTCTGAAGATTTAGAAGACTGAAGCTGATGAACATACAGAATGAGTAAACACAATATTTTAAAATAAACTTTCAAAATGATTCTTTTTTTTTACATTCTTTATTATTTTATCTTCTACAAGTGCCTTCGGCTGGGAAGTGATGCTGTCCCTCACTGTTGTAGCTATCCCTCACTTGTGCAGCTGTCTCTCAATTGTGCAGCTATCTCTCACCTATGCAGCCATCCCTCACCTATACAGCTATCTCTCACATGTGCAGCTGTCTCTCACTTGTGCAACTACCACGTGTGCAGCTGTCATTCAGTTGTGCAGTTGTCTCTCACTGTTGTAACTATCTCTCACCATGTGCAGCTATGTCTCACCACGTGCAGCTATCTCTCCCCATGTGCAGCTATCTCTCACTATGTGCAGCTATCTCTCACATGTGCAGCTGTCTCTCACTTGTGCAACTACCACGTGTGCAGCTGTCATTCAGTTGTGCAGTTGTCTCTCACTGTTGTAACTATCTCTCACCATGTGCAGCTATCTCTCACCATGTGCAGCTATCTCTCCCCATGTGCAGCTATCTCTCACCATGTGCAGCTATCACTCAAACTGTGCAGCTATCTCTCCCCATGTGCAGCTATCTCTCAAACTGTGCAGCTATCTCTCACCATGTGCAGCTATCTCTCACCATGTGCAGCTATCTCTCCCCATGTGTAGCTATCTCTCACCATGTGCAGCTATCTCTCAAACTGTGCAGCTATCTCTCAAACTGTGCAGCTATCTCTCACCATGTGCAGCTATCTCTCAAACGGTGCAGCTATCTCTCACCATGTGCAGCTATCTCTCCCCATGTGCAGCTATCTCTCACCGTATGCAGCTATCTCTCACCGTGTGCAGCTATCTCTCCCCATGTGCAGCTATCTCTCCCCATGTGCAGCTATCTCTCCCCATGTGCAGCTAATTCTCAAACTGTGCAGCTATCTCTCACCATGTGCAGCTATCTCTCACCATGTGCAGCTGTCTCACCATGTGCAGCTGTCTCTCAACCTGTGCAGTTATCTCTCACCATGTGCAGCTATCTCTCACCATGTGCAGCTATCTCTCCCCATGTGTAGCTATCTCTCACCATGTGCAGCTACCTCTCAAACTGTGCAGCTATCTCTCAAACTGTGCAGCTATCTCTCACCATGTGCAGCTATCTCTCAAACTGTGTAGCTATCTCTCACCATGTGCAGCTATCTCTCCCCATGTGCAGCTATCCCTCACCGTGTGCAGCTATCTCTCACCGTGTGCAGCTATCTCTCACCGTGTGCAGCTATCTCTCCCCATGTGCAGCTATCTCTCCCCATGTGCAGCTAATTCTCAAACTGTGCAGCTATCTCTCCCCATGTGCAGCTATCTCTCACCATGTGCAGCTGTCTCACCATGTGCAGCTGTCTCTCAACCTGTGCAGCTATCTCTCCTCATGTGCAGCTATCTCTCACCATGTGCAGCTGTCTCTCAACCTGTGCAGCTATCTCTCCCCATGTGCAGCTATCTCTCACCATGTGCAGCTATCTCTCAAACTGTGCAGCTATCTCTCCCCATGTGCAGCTATCTCTCACCATGTGCAGCTATCTCTCACCATGTGCAGCTATCTCTCACATGTGCAGCTGTCTCTCACTTGTGCAACTACCACGTGTGCAGCTGTCATGCAGTTGTGCAGTTGTCTCTCACTGTTGTAACTATCTCTCACCATGTGCAGCTATCTCTCACCATGTGCAGCTATCTCTCACCATGTGCAGCTATCTCTCACCATGTGCAGCTATCTTTCACCATGTGCAACTATCTCTCCCATGTGCAGCTATCTCTCACCATGTGCAGCTATCTCTCACCATGTGCAGCTATCTCTCACCATGTGCAGCTATCTCTCACCATGTGCAACTATCTCTCCCCATGTGCAGCTATCTCTCAAACTGTGCAGCTATCTCTCACAATGTGCAGCTATCTCTCACCATGTGGAGCTATCTCTCACCATTTGCAGCTGTCTCTCAACCTGTGCAGCTGTCTCTCAACCTGTGCAGGTACAGGTATTTCTCAATGTGTGCAGCTGATAGCATTGTTCGCATTTGACCCATGTTGGCCCCTTTGTACAAAACCTCACAGGGCCTCCATTGATTCAATAACTAGGTCAAGAATTAGGTCAAATTCCAGATGGTTAAAAACAAAGCTCTAATACAGAAATGAGGGCAATTTGTGGGTAAAATTTCATATGTGACATGATTCTGACAAAAAATAACTGAAATCTACTCGATTCCAAATACTGTATACAGACAAATTTTCACGACCTTTTAATTTTTTTATTAAATGGACGCGAAATTGAATTGTTTTGACTTTGTTCTCACTGATTCCAATTATCAGCGTTCACAATTTTGCGTTTCGTCATTGTCTCCACTGCTTTGAGTCGTGTCTTCCCTTTTTGACAGAAATGCTTTCACACGTGGATCGATTTTAATTGCATTTTAAATGATAAAGAAAGGTATTTACCCAATATTAACACAAAATACGCAATAGGTCGTCATGCTAAAAAGCGGGAGTGACGGGGACAAGCTCTTATTTTTGGCGCGAAAACAATTGGAGTCTATCAACACGCATTGAAATATTAATATATTGCGCAATGATGGATCCCTGGCTTCTCCTCGTGTTGCGGACGTGAATAACCGCGACGTCACGTACATGATATTTACGTTTTACTTCATGGATAAATTCTCGACCTGCGAAACATAATTTGTGATAATATTGGGTAAATACCTTTATTTATCATTTAAAACGCAATTAAAATCAATCCACGTGTGAAGGCATTTCTGTCAAAAAGGGAAGACACAACTCAACGGAACACGTGGTCGCAATTTTGAAAGGCGGAAGTGACGGGAAGAGGCTCTTGTTTTTAGCGCGAAAATGATTGTTATTAACATTGAAATATTAATATATTGCGCAATAATGGATGGTTTTGTTCTGTTCTCGACCTGCAAAGCGTAATTTGTGATAATATTATGTACTAGAAATCCAAAATTCGCGAAAATAAAACGGCGCGAACCTGTCGAAAACGGCGATGGCGCGAAAATAACTAGGCGCAAATTTTTCTCTGTATACAGTATACATATTAGGCAAAACATTGCATAAACTTGCAAAATAAAACTGAAGTGGAGACTTGTCTAGTTAAAAAACGCAACATCGAGATCACACGATCTTATCAGTGGCGAATTTTACTGCAGCCAATACTTCACACAGCAACTTTTTTTTTTTTTCAATTCTCGCCACACTTCCTCTCTGATCACGTTCATGCTTTTTTTTAATATATATGTAAATAATAGTTGCATAAAACATAATTAAGCTATTTATTCACAAATCATTTGCTTATCATTGAATTCTAGTTTCACCTTGGAGTAATTATGAATGGAGGCGTGACGGCCGTTATATGAGTTATGGCGTCATGGCAACACATTGTTTTACACAATGGATTTAAAATCCTTTGATCCTATCATAGTTGCCGACTTCAAAATGATGGAAAATTTAATATCTATATTTTTAAATATTAAACTAACCAATATTTTAATGGTGTTTCATAACACACCCTAAATTCTTTTTTTCCACAGAAAAGGTCAGAATAATTGTTCTTTTGAGGATTCCAAACCATTCACTCAAAATGACTTGAAATAAGATCTGCTAATTTCTAGTACAATTGTTCAAAAAAAAAGAAAAAGAAATATTCCAAACCTTTAATTTTTTATACATGTTTATAAAAAATATATATCTATCCATATTACTTTTTTGAAACTTTTAAACCAAATATTGTTTATGATATAGCATTTAGAAATTCCTGATGCAGTTTTTTATTGTTCATATTTCATTGATTTTAAATGATGACATAACATTTCATAAGGCAAAGTATCTATGTCACAGCGCATATATTGGCAGGAATATAAATTGCATTTTGTGATAGTATTTACTTTACTGAACAGCATGGTATATTTTTCCAATCTGCCAATATATGTGCCAATAATTAAAAATAAACCGGAAAGACAAAAACAACAAAAAAGTACATGATTTCCTGATAATCTGAGAGAAAGACGGAAATTTTAATCATTTTCATAGATATGATATGAATTTGAAAATCTCGTCATAAAATCGTCAAAACTTGGAGGAGAGAAATAAAAATTATATCCCCATTATCTGCATAAATAAACAAACATTTCATTCGCGATATTTGTAGCTCTAAATTGTGGTTTTGATAACTTAAAATAGCTCTGAAAAAAAATTACATCAAAACTTTCATATCTTGCACCTATATGGCGTCATCATAACAATGCCCATGGCGGCAACTACGATGTCCCTTTTGATCTTGCGCCATTGCGCCTCCATTCATAATTACTCCAAGGTTTCACTGACTCTACCTCAGTCCCGCGAACTCTATTTTTAGCTCTTATTGCCTTTTTGGCAATCCACACTTACATTTGATGGCGATCAGTTCCCACCAGAATAGAGCAATGATTTTAGGGCTGAAGATTTTATGTTGAGAATATTAAGCAAGTGTTTTGGACATATAAGATACAAAAACAATAGGCAAAATGTAGATAAATTGATTCTTGTGTCAATAAATTAAATTTATTATTTAAAAAATGCATCATTGCATCATATCCCATGTTATATAGGTGATCGCATTTTATCTCTTTTTCATATATCACATACAAATACAGAATTTGATATATTATGTATGTAGGTTGCAGTTCATGATTAAATACAAAAGGTTGCAGTTCATGATTAAATACAAAATTGCATGCAGGTCAACTAGACATAATTATAAGTGATATGAATGTTTTCAGATTCCATGTTTTCAGATTCACGCTTTTATGAACTTTCATATTTATTTATTTGTCCTTGTAGTCATAATATTGCGATCTTGTTATTTTATCAGTCGTTCTCCTTGCACCATATGTTGATCGTTTATCCCTGGAAGTCTTGAAATCGTTAAGACTTTTAGCCTTTTTCTTTTTGTAAATGTGTGCAGCTTTGTCCTTTCTCTGCTTGCTGGATCTTGATGTTCTCTAAAAAGGTCATCCAATTATATTGTCTAATTGTCAGATGGAATGTAAGCTTAAAAAATTCTGCTTCTGATAAAATTTTCTAACAACTACTTTATAGAAACTGCTACTGATAATATCTTTAACTTGACATGTACATGCTTTCATTATATCATTATATAAACATGATTTTAAAATATCTTAACTGGACATGCTTCTAATCTATATGATATGATATGATGTTTAGCTTATATGTTTCATCATATTTCCAATACTTCATAAATATTTATCATTATAAATAGACAGGCTCCTTATATCTTTTTTTATAAATCTATATCACCAGACATAAGCTTCTGATATATCATAATAAATAAATAAGCGAATTAGTGGGTCTAGAGATATTAAGGATGAAGTATGTCCTCACTTTATCTTGTGTTGCTTGCTCCATCTCAGCACACTGCTGGTCAAGTTCCTGGGCTTCGGTATGAAAGATGTACCCCTCCTCACACTGCTCTCTTGTACTCGCACTAGATTTTATCATGTCATGGTGCTTTTTCCTGTAAACATAGTGCATTTTATATATCAGTGCTTGTACATCAGGGGACACAATTTTAAGTATTCAAAATGAAAATGATGCGCCAAACAGGAGAACAGTCGAAAATGCCAGCAATCAACATAAACTCTCATCTCTACTGCGCTACACTATAGAGGAATGTGGTACTCACAGGTGGAGCCTAGCCTGCCTGACATCTCCCGTCTCTGCCATGTCTGCCGCCTTCTTTACTGCTGCCATCCCAGTGACAGCCACATTCAAATTCTGAAAATCAAAAACAGATTAAAACTTGACATAAATCTCTAAATGTTAGTTTAAACACAAATAAGCATTGCAAAATAACGACATATTCAGTTGTCCATTGGCGAGAAACCATATAAACTTGTTTAATGGTGCAGATCAGATGGTATTCAATCATCCTTAATCTCTACTGGGTCTCAGGAGTTCTAATTGACACAATTAAACTAATTAAATTCAGTGAGTTGATATCAAAACACATACAACGTAACATAGCTTAAAGACAATTCACACTTTTTTGGGGGCTGGCATACTTTTGTTATAACAACCTCAACATTGGGTCAAAGTAAATTCTGGGGATGCTTCAATGGCCCAAGTTTGGTGGCTCAGATGTCATAAGAGAAAACAAAAACATACCACTACACCAAAATTGGATTGCTATGTGGCCTTCCTCCTAGATATCTCATAACAATATCATAAATCTGTTGCTTGGTAATTTTCTTTGATGGTACATATTTGTCATTTATACCATGGCATGATTTTCTACTGACCTTTTCCATTTCCTCTCTGTTCTCTGTGACCTTAGGTGCCCCCGTGATGACTCGTAGATACTTGCTGCCATCTTTACGAGTATAGTTGATCTGCATCTGCATTCAATGATTAATTATTTTAACATTTCTCTTCAGAGATTATTAACTCTTAGGGACAAGGTTGAAGATGAATACAGTTCACTTACCTGGAATTGAGCAGTTTCTGGAGTCTCCCCTTTGTAATCATCATTGGAGCTGAATTCAAAAGATACATCCATTGCTCGTGTTGCATTTCCAATCTCTCTGCACACTACATTGCCAATCTGGATATAGAAATATCTTTTGTTAAACATTGTGCTATGGCCACACTATCAACCCATGGATGCAACCAAAATTAAATTTGACCCCTTTTTTCGTCAAGCAGGACAAGTGAAGCCCCTCATTCCATCACTCGATATATTGCCTGTGACATTATAATCAAGCATATACTCTGCATATAAGGTCCTTGAAAGATATTTAGGCAATTTGTTTAAAGTTCTCTCACAGTTTGGCTTGGATAATCACTTTTGTTTGCCTTCCAAACAATATCTGTGAATACTCTTCAAACACAACACTTTTCAATGTTTTCACCCCCCACACTGGATTTTCTTTTGACGTAGGCCTCTCTCAAGTCAGGAACTTTCTCTTGAGACAGTGTCTAGTCTATGAAATCACAGATGGTGATTGCAATGTGTATAGGCACATGAATAAGTGGAGTGCATTTAATCTATCCCTGGTACTTACAGAATCATCTGCTCTCAAAGCAGGGTGGGTGATCAATTTAACGTCTACATTAGTAGCAACCACTGGGTTCTGAGAGATGAGACGAAGTTGCCGCATGAGTTCCATGGGATTCAGAATATTGACGGATCCTGAAGAGATTTGTGCAGCAATGCTTACTGTGTCCATCCGCACTGGCCGACCCTCTAATCCAATTATTGAAATTTTGGTGTCATGTTCACGAGCATATTCACCAATCTGTTTAAAAAACTGCAGTTAATGTAGGGAATACAAGTTGTCAAAAACTGCAGTTAATCTTATTCATCTTATATTTCCTAATGGAATTAGAAGCTTACAATTGAGACCTTATTGCATTACCTTTCTGTAGAAATCAACTGCTTCCTGATCATGCCTGTTAATCTTTCCAATACCAAAATTAGGTTCTCCGTCAGTGCAGAGTACAATCTCTGACATAGGGCTCGAGTCAACTAACCCCGCACATACAGTCAAAGCAGGTCCAAGGGCTGTCTTGGTTTGTGTTCTCAGTTCAGACACTATCCTTGTTATGGAACTGTGAATTTAAATAAAATCAAAGTATGCTTATGAACATTTGACACATTTGCTTATGATTTTTATTTTGTGCATTTGAAAAGTTCTTTTATATTTCTGAATTCTTCCCAATGTGAATGTCTATGTCTGCATGATTGGGTCTGGCTAGTTGGCATGGTAATGCTGTTTTTCCACTATAAGATAGATCATGTGCTGCCTCTTTTACCCAATTTCTAAAGGCATTAGAGTTCAATCAATTCCATACAATATTTATGAAACATTGAAAAATATAGAAAATAAATTAAGAAATCTCTGTAATCATAACCACATTTTTCTGTAGAATATATTGAAAGAAAGTCTATACCCATATGTTTCAGAGATTGGTTTTATATCAAGTTCCCTTGCATGCACCTGACCCTGTCTTATAAGTTCATTGAAGTTCTCCTGTTTTATTTGGTCAAGTGTTTTGCTTTGGCTGGTTCCATCTCCCAGGATTACAACATCCCTGTTGAATGTGACAATGGCTACTCTCTTTTCTGGACATTCCACATGAATCCTTTCCAGCTGTCTGCATAATCAATGAAAAGCACATATCTTAATGAGATGAGCACCTCAAGAACATGGTTCACTGACCAATCAAGGCAGTCGAGACAATGGTGGGAGACAAAGGCAATTATTTCAACCAATCAGAAAGCAGCTAACAAATGATTACAAGAATTGTGCACAGTAAAAGTGGCGGGAAGCTGTCATCACCATGTGTCTATATTTCGTCATCACATAGATGGTTTTCTCAGAATAAATAATAGAGACAAATCATTAAATAACTGAGAAGAAAATCAAATTAACTGACAACAGGGTAATTTGGAGCAGCATTGGACTTGCCTAGTTAAGGGTATTTATGGGTGTTGAGTCCTTTGGTGGAAGATTTTCTGAGGGAACTACTTTCTTTTTACACCAAAATGGAACGTTTTCAAAAAAGTATGGGAAAAATGCTCAACTGTCAAAAACAGTTCTTTTTTCATTAAAACTTTGAAGTCATGAAATGACATTTTATGGTATTCATTTCTGTAATAAAATTATTGATTTATTATTTGAAAAAAATAAATCACAATGGAATTTCCTTGATTATATTGAAAGCTTCATATCTTTTTAACTCATAAAAAGTGGCATAGTAATATGTCACTGCTCCAAAATTTATTTTGTCATGTCAAAATGTTAAAGAGAAGAAGTTCTGCAGATTGTGGGACCACAATAAAGTGGATTTCCAAACAACTTTGCAATATATACTGTGATCCTAACGAAACAGATTTTCCATTTTTCAAAAACATTGAGAGAAAAATAGAGGTAAAGTACACACTTGATCATTTCAAAAATATGATTTTTTTCATCTTTCTTCACATATTTGATTGCCAAACTTCCTTTTTATTTCCAAATTATACAAATCAAAATACTACTTTGAAAGAAATATACTTGTAATCATACCTTATAGTTCAAATATTGTAGTGTTTAAATATTGATTGATGTCATAAATGCTTTAATTTAATAGGGAATGTCTTTTTATACCGTGAATGTACCAATTCCTATCAAGTACAATATTTTGGTAATTTACTCCTCTGCCATTAGGGGGCACTCATTGAAAAGACCCATAAATACCCTTAATATCTATATAAGAATATGAATATGTGTCACTTGAATGGTTTTAAACTGGCCAATCCTTACTTGTTCTACACTTATGTTAATTAGCCTCCTTTCCCATTGCATGTTTGCCTTTCTTGCCTATGTAAAGGAAAAAAAGCTATTGTTTGGTGACATGACTTTGACCTTCAAAAGTTCATTCTCAGACACTCTAAGAAGGTCATTTCTCTTTGAAAGAGGCCTTTTTCATTGAGTCATGCCCAGTGGTGTCTGAATCATGAGCTCTCTGCAAAATAAATGATAAAAGTAGGTTTGATATCAGCCATGTGTCTATATATAGCATTACTATATATTAACTGAGGGCATGAAAGCTCTTGCACCACATTTATATCAATCTGATATTTAAAATAAGATTATAAATACTTATGTACATCCTAAAATTTAAAGGATATTATCCATTCAATGATAAGATAGCAAAGCATTTTTAAAACCTTTACCTTATATGATGGAGTATAGAAAATTATGTTCCAAGAGAAATAAGAAAAAAACGGTGATTGGGTGGTGGAACACCCTGTAAATAATATCTTTCCCAAGAAAGCTTGCATATTTTAGACCCCCTGTTGTTTAATTGCTCATAAACAAGGCATTGTCACACCCTACTGAGCACAGGATTATAGTATTGTATGGGACATTATTGATTTCCATCATTCCCTCTATTGGATCACATGCTTTTTGGATTTCCACATTATCTTAGCTTTTTAGATTCCCTTTGGTCTGAATTAGTAATAGTGAACACACAATATAAATGTGTGAATATCTATTTGTGGTCTTACCCCAGGAGATCATACCCCGCTGATATAGAGACCCACTTATTCACTGATTAAACAAAAACTCATAAATAAGAATACTTTAATCATGATTTTCTATGACCAGGCAGGTTTATTCAGTGTCTCAAACTTAGAGTTTAGTGTATAGGATTCTATAATCTAAGTTCAAACATGTGGTTAGTAAATCTAAATTATGAACTATGATAGGTGTGTTATCCCATGGAAAGTTAAAAACAAACTGGAACTGTATTCCTAATTATAAATGGTCCTTTAAGAATGAAAAAATATAATTTTTAGTTTTTTTAAAGATAAAAAATATAAACAAAAACAAACTGGTAAAATCAATTTAACGTGTAACTAACCTTAGAACAGCCTGCTGGACACAACTCAGTCGAGAAACATTTTCATGCATATTTTCTCCTTGTACACTGCGCCACTCAGCTGAAGTAAATAAACACTATTTTTAAATCTTATATTTCTCATTGACATGTTAGCAAGTCTTGGAACACTAAGTACACAAGAAGAAATACTAAACAAATACTAGTGCACATTTACCTTGCAGATCAGGTAATTTCAAAGTGGTTGACATAGAACTACTGATATCTATGCAATAAGTTAATTGTCCTTTAGCTGAGGCTGTCTTCTCTCCCTCAGCCACTGCGCCAGCACTATTTGCATCTGGTGGGGACAGCAGGAAATCAATTGTAGATTCTTTTGGAATCTCCTCATCCTCAATATCCACATCATTGGACATTCCACAATATTCACTGAAACATCAATCAGTGATAATTGATCACCCAATGCTTTCTATTAATATAATTTGGAAAAAGAAGTTTTGCATGAAAATATTTTTAAAAAGATATAGCCATTTGTTTGCCTACCATATCCACTTAGTTTGGTCAGCTTCCTTGGTAAGCTTGGACACTGCTGACAGAGCTGCATTGCAGTCAGAACACATTGTGGCATCTCCAGTCACAGTGTTAGGTTCTTTTTCCAGATCACCCAGAGATACAACTACAATATTCCCTGTTGCCCTCTGCACCTTCACCTTTTTTGCTAGTTTTTTCCCTTTTCAATCAAGATATAAAGAAGTTATATTATAGAGTCAACAAAAAACAAAAAAAACAAACAATAGAAAACAAAAAATATCAGTTTCTTAATATCGGCTATATGTATGCATAAGAGTGTCTGCATAGCATCAGCACATATATTGGACATACTTTGTTTTGTTGGGTTGGCCTTCTGCTTTGTTGTGTCCACCTTCAAGCCAGAGAGCACAATTTGCTTTCTGAAAGTGTCCTCTATGGTTGGATCGTAGTCACTCACAAAGTCACCAGTGGTGAAGCGGACACACAGAGCTGACTTGCCAACTCCACCAGCACCCAACAATGGTATCTGGAAATATCATCTCATCTTTTTATGGTATTTTAAAATGACTACAATAATAATTTAAATGGCACAGAATAGTAGCTGTATCAACCGCACAGCAAAATGTTTCAGAGCCAAGGTTACAGGTCAAAGGTCAAAGGTTAAAATGAACATGACCACGCCTACCCTTTTAGGTCATTCTCATTGTCAAATTTGGAAAATGTCCTCTTTCCCTTGGAAAAATGTAGAAAAACTATGCAGCTTCTGCCCCCTGCCTTACCTTTGCAGCTAATGACAAATTATTTTTAGCATTTCGTCACTTTTTAGCAATAACTTGTTCATTGTAGTGATCAATGTAGCTCAAAAGATTAAAAACACAATATAAACCGTGTTCTAAATTCAAGTATTTAAACCCCACTTTGGATATTGTCTTGACAAAGTATTCAAATATTTTTAAAGAACACAAGTAAGGTGTCCCTGCGAAATGAGGCATATGAGCCATACCTTACCTTATATTCTGTTCCTGCCCTGGGTATGAATTTAACCAGCTCTTCAAAAGCCTCTTGCACATTTTCACCAGTCAGAGCAGAGGTCTCCAGAAACTTTATACCCAGATTAGCAGCCAATTCTTTTCCTTCATCTTGTTTGACCACTCTCTTTTCTTCCAAGTCCACCTTATTCCCTACTAATATCTGCATAAAAATTATGTATTTTAGATTTTACTAGATTTTAACTGCATGCAATAATTACAAACAAATAGGGACACAGTTACTGACCATGAAATTGGTCCCACCTTAAAATTTGTCACTTTTACACAACTTGTGAAATAAATACCATATACAGCTGGCCAAATATTATGAAATAATATGTAAACACTCAATCTTCGGCAAGATGGTTGTTGACAGAAATATATTTCAAAGTCAATCCATCACTATTTCCTCATTCACATTAGATCCCACAATGATTAGAATTTCATTATTAAAGCTCTTGTGGTGTGGCATGGCCACCACAAAGGGCAAAATTCATGGTCAGCAACTGTTTGAAAACATATGAAAGGAAGGTTTGGGTTGATGGAACTGATATTTTGTTTTCAAACATGCCTTGATATGAAAAATGCAATGTTATTGATATGAAAGTGATAATTTTAAATAATTTAGCTTATTTTCATTTTTATATTGAGAGGAAAGCGTTTTGGAAGTAGATAGTGAATAACAAGTGCTATGAACAGATTTTATCTGGTATTCAGCGCTATATTAATTTTATTATTATTATTATTATTACATGCTAAAATCTACTTTGAAACTTTGAAAAGTGGAAGTAAAAAAAAGCCTGACAGAATCATTTATATCTGATGTGAATAATTGTTAATTGTAATTACAGCAAAGATTTCATCAGATCGTCTGACTGTCTGTGTGTACTTGAATATTAGTTCGGCTTCTTTAAAGGTTGCCCGAGATGTAACGTCATAGATAATGAAGAAACCATCACCAATCCTCATGTACTCATCTCTCCTTGACGAATACTCCTCCTGTCCTGCAGTGTCTAGAATATCCAACAAGCAAACCTGAAAGAAAACAAATCTGGAATTTAATATAAAAAGATATAGATATCATTTGATCACAGTGTATGTTCTCTTATCATTCAAACAAGCTAATTTCTATTTCTCATGTATCTCAAGATTCTTTATTTTTATGCTTCAAGGTGTTAAACATTCAAAACTGTATGAAAATAATGTAATGCATGATAAAAATATAACGCATGATAATAATGTAATGCATGCTAATAATGTAATGCATGATAATAATGTAATGCATGACAGTAATGTAATGCATGTTAATAATATAATGCATGATAATGATATAATGCATAATAATAATGAAATTCATAAAATGAAATGCATGATAATTATATATTGATAAGAACAGCCTGAGAGTATGCTACACTTATATATCAACCTTGCAATGCATAACCTGTTTTCTACATAATTGAATGAATGTGCCCCTACTGCTTAATGGAGGTTGAAAATGTGGTTTTTTATCTTGAGGAAATAACATGTCTAATTATGTCCATTCAAATTCAGCACAATACACCATCCAACTCAGACATGCAAGTGTTGCGGATCAGCGATAAATAGTTTTGCATTTATTACGCAAATTCTTCCATTCTTGATGTCATTGATGTACGATTAACATAGATATGTGAGAAGCAAGTAGTTTTCATAATAATTTCTTGCAAAAAAGACATATTTATACAAGTCAGCGAGTCCGTGAATCTGGATCCAGGTCTGTGTTATAGGTCTAAATGTAGTATTTACCGTGGCGACGGTGGTGCTGCTGTCATGCACAAAGTAGGAATCTTGCACAATGTAGGAATAATTCCTACATTGTGCAGGACAAAGTAGGAATTCCTACATTGTGCAAATAAGTAGGAATCTCAGAGTCAAGAATCCAAATGTCAGGAACAAGAATGAGGAGGTTTAGGCAATATGAACATAGGACTGTTATAATAATAATGATGATATGAGCATGAGCATATTAGTTGTGTGCATACAAAATATGATTTTATCAGTGATATGTACATTTCACATTGGCAAATAGGTAGATATCTGGGTGTGGGCTTGTAAATGTAGATCTACAATTACTGTTCAAATATTTCAAAAAAAAAAAAAAATGTTTGTACATTTTTGGTCAAAGTAAAATGACAATCAACATCTCTATTTCCAAAAATGTTATATCTCTATTATAATGTACTATTCAATCAAAATTTGTAACCATATTCTTTAATGCCAACAATGTCCAAATAAGCCAGAGGAAGTGTCTGTTTTTCTAAATACAAAATTTAATAGAAAACTAATAAACATTGTAATTATATTAGCCACATCCAGTCATATCAGTTATTGATATATCTTAAAATTCCTACTTCTTTGCACAAAGTAGGAATTCCTACTTTGGGCAGTTGCACAATGTAGGAATTCCTACTGGGCCCTGATTCCTACTGGGTGCAAGACACTGCCACGAGATCAGATCACCTGAGCGATAATGCAGAACTCCAGCTTGCTTCCAGTCCCGGGGGGGGTGGGGGGTACTTTCATAGTCAGCGTTACCGGGGAAGCTGGGCTAAATAGGGTCCTTTTCGCTGATATTTTCCCTAAAACAGGGTACTGTTTTTCAAATTTCTCCCTAAAACAGGGATCACAATCCCCTTTCCCAAATCTCCTCCTTCTGCATCATCCCTAAATGAGGGTATCAAAAGAACCATTCATTATTTTTTGTATACAGGTCTTAAACCTGTAAGAAATATATGTTATAAAGTCTGTGTTATAACACACTGTTATATAAGCGAACGGAGGCGACGAGGAACAATGTGTAAATACCTTTCGTCACACATGTGTAGCCAGTGGCGGATCCAGGAGGGGTCTGTGGCTAGGGAGCTTTTGGGAACTAGAGCACCTTACTTTATGGGACTGGAGCCCCTTACTTTATGGGACTGGAGCCACTTACTTTAGCACATTTGAACATGTGAGACACAACATTCAGCTCAATTGCAATTAGTGGTGGGTATTATAACACAGAATTTTGGAGCGATATGTACTTCTGAGGGGCCTGCAGATCACAAACCTGCCTGTCAGTGTCACAGACTGGTGGACACCTCAACTGCATAAATAAACATAGAATTTGAATATTTTTTTGCAAATATGAAAATTATTAACTTTATGCACAAAAGAAAGGTATGCTATATGTTTGACTGTGTTAAAAATGTCTGAGTTTCAACTGCCAGTTTCAGACAGTTGCCAGTCACTGTACTCTACATTTATGACAACTTCAAAATGATGAGAAAATATAAATATCATTTTCAAAAAGGAAACTGTATACAAATTCTTTTAAAAAAAAAGACTTTCTTGTTATTTCAGTTGCTTACATAATGATGGAATGGTCTCCAAGGAGTGTGCATTGGAATAAAATGTATCTTAATTTAATTATTATACCCCTCTGGTTACCTGGAATAATTTGTTTCCAACTATAAAAATATGTTCAGAAAAATGTATTACAGGATAATATATTCTTAAAAGATATCTTTCTAAATTGGGATCAATATAATGATTAATAATAATATTTTACCTGCCCATCATCCTGATCTTCATACCATTCATCTTGAAAATTTCCTGCGACAGCTCCATCGTCTTCATAAATATCAACCTCTACTTCTTCTGTGTCCTTGTGTTCATCTTCTGTATTTTTACTCCTCTTTCTGTGCAAGAAAACATATTTGCTTCCAAAATCCATGTTTTCTGAAATTTAGGTAGAATAATTACACAATTAAAGTTTGAACATAGTTGGAAGGTGGCAGGATAGGCAATGAACAAATTGCCTAAAATTTCATCACAGGGTCTGTACAATCCAACAGGATTCTTAATTGCTTTTTTTGTATTCTCTTTGATTGTTGCAGGGCATATGCATCCACAATGGATTTGTTTGTTTGGAATTTTACATCATTTTCAACATTATTTCAGTCATTTCATGATGAGACCTACTTGTAGCAGACATAGTACTGCCTCACTGAAATGTCGTGTCACAGGTCCTTGACATGACAAATGCACCTGGTCACAGATTTACAAGAACAGATTAACCCTTTGGCACTGCTGGGGTTCGAATCCACAACTATTGGATCATGACAGAGGAACTGGTGCTGATATGCTGGTGCTCTAACCAACTGCACCACGGCCATTGGCCTTTCCACTATGGAATCCGGCAGAGACTCAGTAAGTCAACCTTATTCATTTGTAAACATTTTTCAGTAATTGCCAGTCTAATCGTCATGAAAAGGGCCATTATGTTGGAATATATCAATTGTAAAGTTTGCATTTATTTTTCATTATTTGTATTTGTCAAGGAAAGATCGCCCTTCATCACTTAACAAGATAAACTGTGACATCTTTGTCACACAATGAACTGTTATAAAGAAGTTAATAAGTGATGTCAACAAAAATGGAGCCAGATCCCAGATGACTACTTATTGCATTGCAATCATTATGATTAAAGATTGATGTCTGACCTAATTACCTAGTTTCTGCACGTTTTGCTTCTGAAGAAATGCCATTTTCCTATGTCCGTTCCCCTATGAATTACAAGTGCTGAAAATGGCCTGCTGGTTGATAATTTGCAGCCTACCTAATATAATGTAAGCTGATCTGCAGTAGCTGCCTAAAATACTGACCTTCTTTTGAATTGTGAGTACTTAAAATAGCCTCAAATTTGCAGTATAATGTTACTTTATGTGATGGTACATTAAAATCTGTCTACATCTTTGCCTAAAAGTTGTCTCACAAAACATTGCCATCAGGTTGTCCAATAAATACTTTTTTGTTGCAGAATTTGTACAATCCATTCTTGCCAGTTAGTTTGTCATGGTTAAACAACAAATAAAACAACAACAAACCAAACCAACATAATCATGTATTTAAATATTTATATACTAGACAAATCCATAGCTGTCCCAAATGACCCTGTTGTCAATTATCATTTTTTTGCTCAGTTGTTTAATTATTTGTCTCTGCCATTTACGTGATGTTGAAATATAGACATGTGATGATCACCGCTTCCCGCCATTGTTAATATGGGCTCTTCTTGTAATTGTCTATTTGCTGCTCTATGAGTGGTCAAAATGATTGCCATTGTCTCCAAACATTGTCTCGACTGCCATGATTAGTCCTTAAACCAGATGTGCACATGAACATTTTAGGATTATAATTAAGATATATGCACAATGTCATATACATATATATATATTTTAGTGTGCCAACTGTGGAATCTTTAAATGTTGTATCACCATCTCCAAGTATCAACAGGCAAATTAATCACCAACATCATGTTTCACCAAAATAAATCAGTACCATATGAGATGTGTTATTCACATCTTAGAAAAAAATGTACATTTGTCATTAAGGAGATTGATCTTATCGTGATATTGTAATGTATATGAAAAGCCATGAGTGAAGGACTGTCTGCTTTCCTATTATAACAAACTAAGGGTTAAAATATCAAAAGAAAACAAAATTAACTTAGACTGAGAAAAAATATATTTCCATGATATCATATCATATATGCTTTTGATAATGATGATGTATAGTGTACTGTGATGTTCTTACCTTTGAGATGTGCTTCTGCTCAAGTTGACTGCTATGATGGTTGTGAAATGACAACTTGCATCTCTGTTGCTTTTGGTTGGTGCTCTGATAAATAGTGCTGATTGGCAGATCCCTATGACCAAGATGTTATTTTTAGGTTCTGATCAAATGCCTCTTTCAAATGACACCCGCTACCCAGTCAATAAGTATTGATTGATTTTGAGTTAATATTTATTATGGAGACAGATGTAAACATTGCAGTTTATCTATAAATATCTGGAACACAACTGACAAGGACATTCCGGACAGTGCTGACAAATGGGTTTGTGGATCATGGGTTTGTGGATCCTACGGTGAAATGGACCGTGACTAGCAGCATATGTCACTTCATTTGTACATGTAGTCTTTGCTGCCAACCATGCCTACAACCGTGACCAGTGCTTCTGCATATCAATTGTAAAAACAAAAAACGCTCATCTTCCCCCTGGTGGCCAATTATAGCTGACAGTGAAGAGATCATTGCCACACTTGCTGTAGTTGTCATACCTGCTGTTTTATTTATACAGGTATCACACTATTTACTTGTTCATGTTTATGATTAAAACTGATCTACAAAATAGATCCAATAAAAGACACTTACAAAAAAGTATGAAACAAAATATTATTTTTCAACAGTTCTAGTTTGTCATGCATCACTTTTATTTATTGCTATTTATAGGAAATGGATGGCATGGGATATATCAATCAAGGAAAGATGACAACAGCAATAACTATATATTTCCATGATCTTTCCAAGAGTAGACTCAAGTAGATGCTAGTTTCAACCAATAAAATGTATGTTATACATAGAATTTGGCCCCAACTTTTCTTGTTTTCTTGATTCTCATTGAGTGATGATATTTGTCATATTATTGAAAATGGTAGCCTCCTTGAGACCTCAATCATAAATAAAATCATAAAAAGATGGAAAATTAGATAGATTTGGTCCCCTGAAAACATATCTTACGTACTATTAGTTGAGAACTCTGGACAGTAGTTTCAGAGAAGACTGAAGCTGATGGACATACAGAATGACAGAAAATTTCTTAAATTTATGCTGACAAAAAGATAAGCACACTTTTGTAAACAAAATATTTTTTGAAAAATTCAAAAATAATTCTTTTTTTTCACATTTTTTATTATTTTATCTTCTATAATAGTTACATAAAGTGAAATTAAGCTATATATTTACAAATCATTTGCTTCTCATTGGATTCTAGTTTCACTGACTCTACTTCAGTCCTGTGAACTCTATCCGGATCCTACAATTGGTTTCTAGACATATTATCTCTTATTGCCTTTTTGACAATCCACACTAACATTTATTTGATGGTTATCAGTTTCCATCAGAATAGAACAATGATTTTAGGGCTGAAGCTTTTATGTTGAGAATATAAACAAGTGTTTTAGAGATATAAGATACCAAAATAAAATTATCCAGATTACATCCATTGCATCTTTCAAAAAGGCAGTTTGCTTGGCAAAATAAATATCCCACACATGTTCTATTTTTTATTTTTGTACTACCTACATCCCTGATAACAGTTTTGGCCAATGGCCTGAGAAGCTGCCCACTGGATAGAACTATCCAGTTCAACATGAGGCCAACATCTTCTTGTTACTCAGTTGGGATTATCCCTCAGCAACATCTTCTATCAACTGGCATATCAACTGGCATGTTATGCTGATTTTATGACATTGCCTAAAATTATATGGATATAAATTGCAGTAATTAATAGCAATAAACTTCTATCTAAGCTGTTACAGGTCACCATTTTCTGTAGTACTGCAGCCACCTATTGGCCAATTTAATCACCACCAGTTTTCTTCTATGTGCTGACAACGTTGTCAGCACGTAGGACAACAACATTGTTATTAGGTCAGAGCACAACATTATCCTTCTACGTGCTGAGCAGGTAGAAAAAACGTAGAAAGATAACTAAACCTTATTTCTACGTGCTCACAATGTTGTTTCTATGTAGTGTGTTAGCTGCGATCATATTGTGGTTTATCACATTGCATTTGTAGTTGTTTATGTTAGTTGAGGTTAAAAACATTAAAGAAACATTTAAACTCCCAAGATATCCAGATGTGTTGTCACACAGTATCAAAATTAGGACACAAAACCTGGGCAATAATAGCTATTGACCTCAAGTGATCAAAATGTAAATATTTATTCTTGTGTCCATAAATAAAATTGTTTTAAAAATGTATTATTGTATCATATCACATGTCATTGGTGATCTCATTTGCATGATAATAGTCTTTGCTCTGATCCCTATTTCGTACATTACATACAAATACAGACTTTAATATTTTTAAATATGTAGGCAGTTCATGTCAAGATTAAATACAAAATTGCATGAAGGTCAACTGGACATAATTATAAGTAATATATATGCGTTTTTTTATGTTTTCAGATTGACACTTTCATGGACTTTCATATGTATCTATTTGTCCTTGTAATCATAATATTGCGCTCTCGTAGATTGATCAATTGTTCTCCTTGCACCATACGTTGATGGTTTAACCATGGGACTCTTGTAATCGTCGAGAATTTTACCCTTTTTGTTTTTGTAAATGTGTACAGCTTTGTCACTTCTCTGCTTGCTGGAACTTGATGCTCCCTGAAAATGTCAACCAATTATATTGTCTGATTGTCAAATGAAACATGAGCTTCAAAAATCCTGCTTCTGTTAAAATCTTCTAACAACTACTTTAAAGAAACTACTACTTGAAATGCTTTCATTATATCATTATATAATATGATTTTAAAATATCTGAACTGGACATGCTTCTAATCTATATGATATGATATGATGTTTATCTCATATTTCATGATATTACCATTACTTCATAAATATTTATCATTATAAATAGACAGGCTCCTTATATCTTTTTGATAAATCTATATAACCAGACAAAAGCTTCTGATATATCATAATAAATCAATTTTAAATAAGCGAATTAGTGGGTCTAGAGATATTAAGGATGAAGTATATCCTCACTTTGTCTTGTGTTGCTTGCTCCATCTCAGCACACTGCTGGTCAAGTTCCTGGGCTTCGGTATGAAAGATGTACCCCTCCTCACACTGCTGTCTTGTACTCGCACTAGATTTTATCATGTCATGGTGCTTTTTCCTATAAACATAGTGCATTTTATATATCAGTGCATGTACATCAGGGGACACAATTTTAAGTTTTCACAATGAAAATGATGCACCAAACAGGAGAACAGTCGAAAATGCCAGCAATCAACATAAACTCTCCTCTCTACTGCGCTACACTATAGAGGAATGTGGTACTCACAAATGGAGCCTAGCCTGCCTGACATCTCCCCTCTCGGCCATGTTTGCCGCCTTCATTACTGCCGCCATCCCAGTGACAGCCACATTCAAATTCTGAAAATCAAAAACAGATTTAAACTTGATGTAAATCTTTAGATGTTAGTTTTAGCACAAATAAGCATTGGCTCTACATGATTGGCACCCGCCGTCTAGCCGGCGGCGAGAGCGGCAGATCGCCGGATCCTCCATTTTGTCCGGCGAATTCGCTGAGGGTATTCAGAGGGCGGAGGTCGGCGTCTGCCGCCTTCCGCCGCCGGCTCAATCATGGAGAAACGGGATAACCCGGGCTAACTTGCCCAATCGTGTACAGCCATTGTAAAATAATGACATATTCAGTTGTACATTGGCTAGAAACCATATATGCTTGTCTAATGGTGCAAATCAGATGGTATTCAATCACCCTTAATCTCTACTTGGTCTCAGAAGATCTAGTTGACACAATTAAAGTCAGTGAGTTGATATCAAACCTGGGGAAGATATCACATATACAAGGTAGCATAGTTTAAATACAATTCACACTTTTTGGGGGCTGGCGTAATTTTGTTATAAAAACCTCAAATTTAAGTCAATGTAAATTCTGGGGATGCTTCAATGGCCCAAGTTTGGTGGCTCAGATGTCATATCCTGAGAAGATACATAAGAATAAACAAAGACATAAATTACCACTACACCAATATTGGATTGCTATATGGCCTTCCTCTAAGATTATACAATATCATAAATTGGATCTGTTGCTTGGTAATTTTCTTTGATGGTACATATTTGTCATTAATACCATGGTATGATTTTCTACTGACCTTTTCCATTTCCTCTCTGTTCTCTGTGACCTTAGGTGCCCCTGTGATGACTCGCAGATACTTGCTGCCATCTTTACGAGTATAGTTGATCTGCATCTGCATTCAATGATTTATTATTTAACATTTCTCTTCAGAGATTATTGACTCATAGAGACCAGGTTGAAGATGAATACAGTTCACTTACCTGGAATTGAGCAGTTTCTGGAGTCTCCCCTGTGTAATCTTCATTGGAGCTGAACTCAAAAGATACATCCATCGCTCGTGTTGCATTTCCAATCTCTCTGCACACTACATTGCCAATCTGGATATTAAAATATCTTTTGTCAAACTTTTTTGAATCAGTCCTGCAAGAACTTCTGAATTTGAAAGGGTTACTAAATTTAAGTGAGGCCCCTCATTCCATGACTCAACATATTGCCTGTGACATTATAATTAAGCAAGTATGCTGTGTATAACATCCTTGTGAGATTTTAAGCAATTTAGTATAAGTACTCTCACAGTTTGGATTAGAAAATCACAATTGATTTTGCACTCCAAACAATATCTGTGAATACTCTCCAAATAAAACACTATTCAATGTTTTCATTCCCTGCACTGGATTTCCTTTTGTTAAACATTGTGCTATGGCCACACTATCACCCAAGGGGTGCAGTCCAAACTGAAAGTTTACCCCTTTTTCGAATTTTTCCTGCAAGGACTTCTGGATTTGAAAGGGTTACTAATTTTAAGTGAAGCTCCTTATTCCATGACTCAACAGTGACATTATAATGAAGCATATATACTGCATGTAAGGTCCTTGAAAGATTCTTTTAAGGCAATTTGTTTTAAGTGCTCTCTCAATTTGGCTTGGATAATCACAATTTTGTTGTTGCCCTGCAAACAATAATGTAAATACTCTCCAAACACAACACTTTAATGTTTTCATCCTCCACACTGGATTTTGTTTTGAGGTAGGCCTCTCCCAAGTCAGGAACATTCTCTTGAGACATTGTCTAGTCTATGACATCACAGATGGTAATTGCAATGTGTTTAGTCACAAAAATAAGTGTATTTAATTTATCCCTGGTACTTACAGAATCATCTGCTCTCAAAGCAGGGTGGGTGATCAATTTAACGTCTACATTAGTAGCAACCACTGGGTTCTGAGAGATGAGACGAAGTTGCCGCATGAGTTCCATGGGATTCAGAATGTTGACGGATCCTGAAGAGATTTGTGCAGCAATGCTTACTGTGTCCATCTGTACTGGTTGACCCTCTAATCCAATTATTGAAATCTTGGTGTCATGGTCACGAGCATATTCACCAATCTGTTATCAGCAATTAATGTAGTTAATAAAAGATATAAAAAACTGCAGTTAATGTAGGTATAAGTATCTGCTTGCAAAATGTTTGAGTAATCATTCATATGATTCTTTTCACATAATTTCAAATATAAAAATCAAAGTATCCCCTAAAGAGGACATTCTTCATCTTATACTTCTTAATGGAATAAGAAGCTTACAATTGAGACCTCATTGCATTACCTTTCTGTAGAAATCTGCTGCTTCCTGATTATATCTGTTAAACTTTCCAACACCAACATTAGGTTCTCCGTCAGTGCAGAGTACAATCTCTGACATAGGGCTCGAGTCAACCAACCCCGCACATACAGTCAAAGCAGGTCCAAGAGCTGTCATGCCTTGTGTTTTCAGTTCAGACACCATCTTTGGTATGGAACTGTTAAATAAAATAACATTTGAAACATTTTCTTGAAACATTTGAAACATTTTATTTGGTGCATTTGAAAATATCTTTTATATTTCATTTTATTATATTTTTTTATATTTTATATTCCAATGTGAATGTCTATGTCTTTATATGATTGGGTCTGGCCATTTGCCAGGTTAATGCTGTTTTTCCACAATAAATAAGGAAATCTCTAAAGTTGCAACAAATTTTTTTTGTAGAATAAGTCAAAAGGTTTTTACCCATAGGTTTCGGAGATGGGTTTTATATCAACTTCCCTTGCATGCACCTGACCCTGTCTTATAAGTTCATTGAAGTCCTCCAGATTTATTTGGCCAAATGTTTTGCTTTGACCGGTTCCATCTCCCAGGACGACAACGTCATTGCCGAATGTGACAATGGCTACTTTCTTTTCTTGACATTCCACATGAATCCTTTCCAGCTGTCTGCATAATCAATAAAACTCATTTATTAAATAATAGGAGTAAATATCAATTTTGTTTGCGGCTCTCTGATTGGTCGAAATAAAAGCCATTGTCTCCTACCATTGTCTCAATTACAGTGATTGGTCAGTGAACCAGATGTGTGTGCAGCACTTAAAGTATTAATATTAAGACAGATACATGTATGCATGTATGTGTCACTTGAATTGTTCTAAAACTGGCCATTCCTTACTTGTTACTTTCCACACTTACGTTAATTAGCTTCATTTCCCATTGCATGTTTGCCTTTCTTTCTTTTGTTAAGGAAAAAACTATTGTTTGATGACATGACTTTGACCTTTAAAAGGTCATTCTGAGACACTCTAAGAATGTCATTTCTTAACAAAAGTTGCCTTTTTCACTCAGTCATGCCCAATGGTGGCTAAATTTAGTGATTTCTTTGTTTGGAGTTTTACATCATTTTCAACACTATGTCAGTCATTTTGTGAGAGATCTTACCTTATTGATATTCATACCCACTTATTCACTGATTAGCAAATCACAAATATAAATACTTAATTCATGATTTACATTGGCCAGGCAGGTCTATTTCCTGGGAATTTGGTGTCTAGAACTTAGAGCTAGGGATAGAGGTTTCTGTAATTATCTATTTTCAAATATGTGGTTAGTAAATCTAAAATATGAGCTATAGTTGGTGTGTAATCCCATGGAAAGTTAAATGACCGTCCGACATGGAGCAGAGTGACCCAGGGTTGCCATAGCAACTGAGATCAAAAGGAAGATGATGAAATGGCTTAATAATCCTATTGAAATAGCATAGAACTATGAAATTAAAATCATTCCTAATTTGACATTTCACTTTAAAAATAAACTGAAACTGCATTACTAATTATAAACATACTTTGCAAATGGCAAAATCACTAAGTTTTTATAGATTAAAAAAAAAACATGCTGAAGTTAATTTAATGAGTATTAACCTTAGGACAGCCTGCTTGACACAACTCAGTCGAGAAACATTTTCTCGCACATTTTCTCCTTGTATCTTGCGCCACTCAGCTGAAGTAAATAAACACTATTTTTAAATCTTATATTTCTCATTGATATGTTAGCAAGTCTTGGAACACTAAGTACACAAGAAGAAATACTAAACAAATACTAGTGCACATTTACCTTGCAGATCAGGTAATTTCAAAGTGGTTGACATAGAACTACTGATATCTATGCAATAAATTAATTGTCCTTTAGCTGAGGCTGTCTTCTCTCCCTCAGCCACTGCGCCAGCACTATTTGCATCTGGTGGGGACAGCAGGAAATCAATTGTAGATTCTTTTGGAATCTCCTCTTCCTCAATATCCACATCATTGGACATTCCACAGTATTCACTGAAACATCAATCAGTGATAATTGATCATTCAATGCTTTATATCAACATAATTAGAGAAAATAAAGTTTTGCAAAACTAATATTAAAAAAAAGATATATCTATTTATTTGCCTACCATATCCACTTAGTTTGGTCAGCTTCTTTGATAAGTTTGGACACTGCTGACAGAGCTGCATTGCAGTCTGAACATAATATAGCATCTCCAGTCACAGTGTTAGGTTCTTTTTCCAGATCACCCAGAGATACAACTACAATATTCCCTGTTGCCCTCTGCACCTTCACCTTTTTTGCTTGTTTCTTTTCTTTTCAATCAAGAAATCAAGAAGTTATATTATAGAGTCAATAGGAAACAAAAAACAATCAATAAGAAATAAAAAAAAATATATCAGTTTCTTAATATCGGCTTTATGTAAGCATAAAAGTGTCTGACATTATATATTATTATTATATATATATGTATATATATTGGACATACTTTTTTTTTGGGGGGTGGCCTTCTGCTTTGTTGTGTCCACCTTCAGGCCAGAGAGTACAATTTGCTTTCTGAAAGTGTCCTCTATGGTTGGATCGTAGTCACTCACAAAGTCACCAGTGGTGAAGCGGACACACAGAGCTGACTTGCCAACTCCACCAGCACCCAACAATGGTATCTGGAAATATCATCTCATCTTTTTATGGTATTTTAAAATGACTACAATAATAATTTCAATGGCACAGAATAGTAGCTGTATCAACCGCACAGCAAAATGTTTCAGAGCCAAGGTTACAGGTCAAAGGTCAAAGGTTAAAATGAACATGACCACGCCTACCCTTTTAGGTCATTCTCATTGTCAAATTTGGAAAATGTCCTCTTTCCCTTGGAAAAATGTAGAAAAACTATGCAGCTTCTGCCCCCTGCCTTACCTTTGCAGCTAATGACAAATTATTTTTAGCATTTCGTCACTTTTTAGCAATAACTTGTTCATTGTAGTGATCAATGTAGCTCAAAAGATTAAAAACACAATATAAACCGTGTTCTAAATTCAAGTATTTAAACCCCACTTTGGATATTGTCTTGACAAAGTATTCAAATATTTTTAAAGAACACAAGTAAGGTGTCCCTGCGAAATGAGGCATATGAGCCATACCTTACCTTATATTCTGTTCCTGCCCTGGGTATGAATTTAACCAGCTCTTCAAAAGCCTCTTGCACATTTTCACCAGTCAGAGCAGAGGTCTCCAGAAACTTTATACCCAGATTAGCAGCCAATTCTCTTCCTTCACTCTGTTGGACCACTCTCTTCTCTTCCAAGTCCACCTTATTCCCTACTAAAATCTGCAAAAAATCATATATATTAGATTTTACTGGATTTTAACTGCAGGTGATAATCACAACCAAATAGTTATATTAACCATGAAATTGGACTTTGTCACCTTTACTCAACTTGAAAAATAAATATCATAGATGGCTGAATATATTATGGAATAATTTGTGAACAGTAAATCTTAGGCAAGATGTTTTGATGACATCGATATATTTCAAAGTCAAATATTCACTATTTAATCATTAATAGTAGATCCTACAATACATAATTAAGCATTCATTATTAAAGCTCTTCATTATTAAAGCTCTTGTTGTTTGGCTGTGCCATCATAAAGGGCTAGAATAGTTCATGGTTGGTAATTGTATATAATCATATTAAAGAAAGGTTCGGGTCGATGGATATGGAATTATAAAAAATGCAACAATATTGATAAGAAAGTGAAAATTTATAGTAATATTAGCTTATTCATCATTTTTAGGTTGAGAGAAAAGCATTTTGGAAGCCGATAATGAATAATGTGCAAAAAATTACAAATAGAAGAAACTGACAGAATCATTTTTTTGCATAAGTATATCTGATGTGAATAATAGTACATTGTAATTACAGCATATGTTTCATCAGATCGTCTGACTGACTGTGTGTACTTGAAAATTAGTTCAGCCTCTGTAAAGGTTTCCCGAGATGTAACATCATAGACAATGAAGAAACCATCCCCAATCCTCATGTACACATTTCTGCTTGTCGAATACTCCTCCTGTCCTGCAGTGTCTAGAATATCCAACAAGCAAACCTGAAAGAAAACAAATCTGGCATTTAATATAAAAAGACATCATTTGGTCACAGTTTATATTCTCTTATCTTTCAAACAAACTAATTTTTATTTCTCATGCATTTCAAGATTCTTTACCTTAATGCTTCAAGGTGTTAAACGTTGAACACTGCACGATGATAATAAATAATAATAATATAATGCATGATAATAATGCAATGCATAAAAATATAATGCATGAAAATGTAATGTATGATAATAATGTATTTGTTTGTTTGGGGTTTTACATCACTGTCAACATTATTTCAGTCATTCTGTGATGAGACCTACTTGTAGCAGATATAGTGCTGCCTCACTGAATTGTCATGTCGCAGGACCTTGACATGACAACCCACCCAGTCACAGATTTACAAGGACAATGGGTTAACCCTTTGGCACAGCCCTCAGCTCATGTGTGAAATTTTATCATGATTTCAATCTCGGTATGGCCAGAGATTGAACCCACGACCTTTGGATCACCACAGAGGAACTGTGGCACTCTAGTCAACTGTGCCACGGCCCGTGGCCTGATGATAATGTAATGCATGACAGTAATGTAATGCATGATATTAATATAATGCATGATAATAAAAAATGCAGAATAACAATGTAATTCATAATGATGTAATGCATGATAAATATATATATTGATAAGAACAGCATGTGAGTATGTTACACTTATATATCAACCTTGCAGTGCATAACATGTTTTCTACATAATGGACACAGTTGATCAAAAGAAAACATTTCAATAAACTTATAGTGCTACTCTAATTGAATGAATGTGCCCCTACTGCTCAATGGATGTTGAAAATGTGGCCTTTTTATCTTGAGGAAATAAACATATTTAATTATGTCCATTCAAATTCGAAATGTCTGTAATTTGATAGATATACTAATCATGATCAAATATTATCTGGAATATACTTTTAGAATATGCCTTAAGTGCAAAGAACCGTTAACTTTTCTTAATTTCAGTTGATTCCATAATTGTAGAAAGATCTCCAAGGATTGTGCATTAACTACAATGAATCAAAGTATTATCATTTATCAATTATTCCCCTATGGTTATCTGGAATAATTTTAAACTATAAAAATGCATTCATTCATTATAAAAATTGATTACAGGATAATATATTCTGCATAGATATTTTTCTAAATTGGGATCAATATAATAATAATAATGATATTATACCTGCCCATCATCCCGATCTTCATACCATTCATCTTGAAAATTTCCTGCGACAACTCCATCCTCTTCATAAATATCAACCTCTACTTCTTCTGTGTCCTCATCTTCTGTATTTTTACTCCTTTTTTTGTGGAGGAAAACATATTTGCTTCCAAAATCCATATTTGCTGAAATTTAGGTAGAATGATTACACAATTAAATCTTGAACACAGTCAGAAGGTGGCAGGAAAACCAATGAACAAATTGTAGTCTGTCTATCGCCTAGAATTACATCACAGGGTCTGTACAATCTAACAGGATTCTAAATTGCTTTTCTCTTATTACCTGTGATTGTTACAGGGCTTATGTATCCACAATGGAATGAGGCAGAGAGTCAGTGAGTCAGTAAGTCAACCTCACTCATTTGTAAATGTTTCTCAGTAATTGCCAGTCTCATCATCATGAAAGTGACCACACAGACAATTGCCGTGATTTGTCATTATTTGTATTTGGTAACAAAAAATCTTACTTCATCAGTTAACTTTATACACTGTGACAACATTGTCACACAATGAAATGTTATAAAGCAGGGGCTCACCACCAATATTTTTGGGGATTTTCACATTTCATGTTTGTAATTGGCGTCTTGTGAAAAGGAGACCTTTCTAAATGATTTCAAAAATTAACTGGCAAAAATAATCTGATATTCATTTTTGTTGTCTTTCATCAAGTACCAGGAAATTATTTTGCCAGCCAGCTAGCTTGTGCATTAAATCTGTCAGCTGTTTAATCAAAGTTAGATGAGAATTGTGACTAACCAGTTGTTATGGCATTTTGCAAAGCCCAATGTCTGGTGATCCAATAGTTTTTTGGTTTTTATTATTTCTAAGACATTTTTGGGACATAATATTTGAATTTTTTTAAAATGTTATAGATTACTATATTTACTGAAAGTGAACAACAGCCTTCTCTCTAAAATTCAATGTAAAGATCCAAGATAAGGGAGCTATTTCGAATTTTATAAAATTTTGGCATGGACTTGTTGGCCATGTTGATATACTAATATACATCTATTCTGTTCAGCACACGGGAAGGTGCTAACAGTCAAATATATGTAGCCCTTCTGGTGCTGCTACCTGTGCCCCGTAGTACATCAGATGTACATAACCAATTGGTTACATTGGTTATGTACATCTGAGTACATTCAGTACTTAAGATATGTGTGAATGGTGTGAGTTATCTGTAGCATCTTTTCCTCAGCTTTTTTTCTGACATTTGGCTTGATATGAAATGGCATTTACAAGAGTCCAAGTGATGACATCATGGACACAAAAAGGGGGAAAAGTTATGTGACATCAGAAGCACCACTGTTATGTGGAGCTTATTGTTCTCACTCCTATGGTTAGACTGACCCATTTTTACCTCATTGTGCAAACTTGGAAACAGTGGCAAGAAAAACATTTTTTCGTACAAGCCATGTGCGTTTGATGATGAAATGACAGGAATGAGTTGTCACTGAAATATGATGGACAGTGCTTGGTGTTCTTGGAAACAGTAGATTTTAAGTATTTTCATGATGAATATGGGGATAGTGTTCAACAAGCCTTTATTTTACATTGTGAGGCCTTCATTTATCCTTTTTCAGGCACATTTAGTACTAGACATTCAACAGGCAAACTACCAGCTTGTGAAGAACTATAAATAAAAATTAAGCCATTTATCAGCAACACTATTATGCAAGTGCTTCAGTGTTGAGCATTATATAATATTATGTAGATTTTCTGTGGAAAAATATTGATTCAGCAATATTTTAATGAAATTCAGGAGTATTACATCTGTTAAATTGATCTATTTTCTACAAATGAGATTTTACCAGATAGATATGTCCATCGATTTATCACCATGAACATATTTTACCAGACAGATAAAGGAAAGGTTTAAACTGCCAGCTGGCAAAATTTCCCAGTTAGCTGCTGAGCGGTAACTTTACTTGCCAGCTAGGGCACATATGGGTGAATATTGTGGGACACAGAATGATCATATGTGGGAAACCCGAATATATTAACATTTCATGAACACTATCATAGACAATATAGATGATGCATAGAGCGACAATACTCATGCTCATCAGTCATATCACACCCCACTTGACCACTGATGCAGAGAGGATCAAACACCAATCGAGGATTAGGAGTAGGTCAGCTGCATTATGGATCCAGACATGTGCCTACTTAATGGACCAGAACAGCTACCCAGCGTGCAGTATTCCATATGCCTACATGATCCACGTCAGTCTGAACTCTGATAGAATACTGTTGCCAATCCGCATTATCTGAGGTGTGGCCGCCGGCCCGGAGAGCTCCTAGTAGTATCTGATATCACACATATCTCACTCATGTCATGCCTAGTCTAGTCTGCTTGATGTATACGACCATTGTACACCATATATATCTGAGTCTGCAATACTTCTTATCTCTACAGATAGGTATGTTAGGCAGCTAGTCAGGCCCAACCTCATAGCAAGCAAGTATCCCCATCCTAGTCATATTCCCCCAAGTCCCCATAGATAGACAAAACATAGCTAACAAATATCAGATATTTTGCATATCAGATAGATGGTGGGCCCCTGATAATGGTTAATAACTATCTGTGATGTCAACAATAATGGAGCCAGATCTCAGATGACTTCAAATTGCATTGCAACTATTTTGATTAAAGATTGATATCTGACCTCATGACCTAGTTTTTGCTGCTGAAAAAAAATCAGAAAAGCCATTTTTCCTCTGTCCATCCCCATATGAATGACGAGTGCTGAAAATAACCTGCTGGTTCATAATTTGCAGCCTACCTAATATAATGTAAGTTGACCTGCAGCAGCTGCCTGAAATACTGACCTTCTTTTGAATTGTGAGCACTTTAAATAGCCTCAAATTTGCAGTATAATGTTAGTTTATTTGATGTTACTTGTCTACATCTTCATATAAAGGTTTTCCTGGCAAACCCTTGCCACCAAGTTTTCCAATAAATACTGTTTTGTTGCAGGATTTGTACAATTCATTCTTGCCTTTTAATTGGTCATGGCTAAAAATAACTTGCTACTGATCATTGCCAGTTAGTTCCTTGTTAGTTGATCATGGATAAAACAGCCTGATACTGGTCTTTGGCAATTAGGTGCCTGTAAGTTGGTGTTGGTCATGGCTAAAAATAGCCTGCTAGTGATCATTGTCAGTAAGTTGCCTGTTATTTGGTCATGGATAAAATAGCCTGCTATTGGTCGTTGGCAGTTAGTTGGCTGTTATTTGGTCATGGATAAAATAGCCTGCTATTGGTCATTGGTAGTTAGTTGGCTGTTAGTTGATCATGGCTAGAAATAGCCTGTTACTGGACATTGGCAGTTTGTAGCCTGTCAGATGGTCATGGTTAGAAATAGCCTGTTACTTGTCATTGTCAGTTTGTTGCCTGTCAGATGGTCATGGTTAGAAATAGCCTGTTACTTGTCATTGGCAGTTTGTTGCCTGTCAGATGGTCATGGTTAGAAATAGCCTGCTACTGGACATTGGCAGTTTGTTGCCTGTTAGTTGTTCATGGCTAAAAATAGCCTGTTACTTGTCATTGACAGTTTGTAGCCTGTCAGATGGTCATGGTTAGAAATAGCCTGCTACTGGACATTGGCAGTGTGTTGCCTGTTAGTTGGTCATGGCTAAAAATAGCCTGTTACTTGTCATTTTCAGTTTGTTGCCTGTTAGTTGGTCATGGCTAAAAATAGCCTGCTACTGGTCATTGGCAGCAGGCCAATGTATTCCATATGGTTGGATGCAGACCTGCTGGTGGTGCAAGTTATATACAATCCTGCTGTATTGTTCAGATTCTGTGATCATGGTGATGAAGGATAAATTGGGCAACCAAGTGACAATTTAGGTTGCCCACTTTATCCTATGATGTAGAAGAGTCTGCCCACCGTGGAATCTCCAAATGTTGGATTACAATCATCAACATCAATTATCAACATCAATCTGTCAGGGGCCCACCACTATATGATATGCAAAAAGAGCAAATATGCAAACTTTTCTGGCTGGCAGCTTGTAACTAATGCATTTCATTTCCAGCTGGTATGTAAACTAGCTGGGAACTTTTTTTTGTATGAATCAGCTGGCTCAAAATACATTTGACATTTCAAAATGGCCTAGCTGACAGACTGATGAATTTAATCGGCTGGCTGGTAAAGTATTGAGATTTTAACACCAACTGGCAATTTCACCATTTAAAACGCAAAATAAGAAATCAATTATATTATATGAACACTATTTGACAAAGATAGTTCAAGCCTAATGGTATTTCTACTGTAATTATAAGTTTTAACATTTAATTATTTATTAAAGAAATTGGCTCATTACCAGCTGTTAACAGAAATTTGGCATTGACAAACATCCATGAACAAAGTTAACAGCTGTTACTTCCATACAAATTCTGAGCTGGTAAGTTTAACAGCTGGTAAAAAACAGCTGACAGCCAAAATCTCAAAGTGTAGCTGGCTGGTATTTTTAAAAAATATTTCCTTCTAGAAAATACTAAAAATACATATTGGAATTTTTTTTTTTAGCTGAGTGATATGTTGTTCACAACATTCTATAACATACTCTGCCCAAGTTTCACATCTCTATCTCAATTTTTAACGAAGTTGGTAGTGGTGGGCCCCTGATCTGTTTAACCAAAGTATATCAGTGCCATATAAAATGTGTAGACCTAATTCACACCTTTGCATCGTGCATTTGTCATAAAGGAGATTTATCTTATTGTAATATAATGTATGTGACAAGCTATGAGTGAAGGACTATCTCCTTTCCTATTATAACAAACCTTGGGGTAATTATGTTCATAATTACTCCAAGAACAAACTAAGGGTTACATTTTCAGAAGAAAACAAAATTAACCCAGACTGAGAACAAACTCTGACAATATCTAGTTGTTTTTGCTTTTGATAATGATGTAGTCCACTGTAATGTTCTTACCTTTGAGATGCGCTTCTGCTCAAGCTGACTGCTATGATGGTTGTGAAATGACAACTTGTATCTCTGTTGCTATAAGCATGATAAGGTGGTGCTCTGGTAGATTGTGCTCATTGGCTGATCCCTATGACAAAGTTGTTATTT
The DNA here is from genome assembly GCA_949316495.1 of Amphiduros pacificus. Classification (NCBI taxonomy): domain Eukaryota; kingdom Metazoa; phylum Annelida; class Polychaeta; order Phyllodocida; family Hesionidae; genus Amphiduros; species Amphiduros pacificus. The sequence goes on along the minus strand of OX439005.1, from coordinate 33,050,144 downwards.
TTAGGTTCTGATCAAATGCCTCTTTCAAATAACAGCCGCAGCCCAGGTAATAATTATGAAGATCTGGTTATGTGTTAATAATTATGAAGACAGATGTAAACATTGTTGTTTATTTATAAATATCTGGATCACAATATATGGACAGGGATGATCCGGGCAGTGCTGACAAAGCGGGAAATTTGTTGTGGTTTTTCCCTGTTCGTCATGGGTTTGTTAGACTATGCTAGTCCAAATCTCTATAGTGTCTGTGGGATTGTGGATGCTTAGGTTAAGTGGACCGTGAGTAGCAGCATATATGTCAATACACGTTGTCTTTGCTCTCAAACATGCTTATTACTGCAATTAATACTTCTGCGCGTCAATTAAATAAAAAAAAAGAAAATAATAAAAAATACATTTCTTGAGATCGGTTCTTGTACGTATGATTTGTGGAATATCATTTACGCATGCAGGTTAGATTACATAATGGAGCGCCCACCTTTCCCCTGGTGGCCAATCACGGCTGACAGTAGAGAGATCATTGCCACACACTGCTGTAGTTATCACACCTGCTGCTTTACATACATGTACATGTATTACACTGTTTCAAAGCTCCAGAGCTTTACCTATTCATGTTTACGGGGAAAAAACTGATCTACAAAATACACTAACAAAAAAGTATGAAACAAAAATATTATTTTTAAACAGGTCTAGTTTATCACGAATCGCTTATATTTCTTGCTATTTATAGGAAACGGATGGCGTGGGATATATCAATCAAGGAAAGATGACAACAACAGCAACAACGATGCTAACAACTGCAGTGAACTCAGGTAAATAACATATTTCTATGTCGGACAATTTATATTTGACACTGGAATTTAAAAGAAATAAGTCATAGTTAACAGTTTGTCTCATTGATTGAAATACGTAGGCCAGCACACCTGGCCAGGTAAGTAGGTCATGGCTTTCATCGAATACAAGTGAAGTCGGCCCCCAAATGAAGTCGGCCCCGCCGTGGGTAGGTGAACTCGGCCCCCAAGAGAAGCCGGCCCCAGTCACTCTGTACCGGCTCAAAACTCATGAAATCTCCTTCGAGAAGGCTATTTAATTTGACCCTAACTTAGGGCATTAACTAACCCTAGGGACCCTCGGTAGCCGTTAATTTTCTTCCGGTAACTTGATATTCTAGTCACCTAAATGTGGGGGCCGACTTCTCCTAGGGGCCGACTTCTCTCGGGGGCCGACTTCACTCAGGGGCCGACTTCACTTGTTACCCTTTCATCCTGTTCATCACTCCCGTATCGTTTAATGTGCGACTCTGTTCATCTACCTTTCTCAAACCTCACATAAAATTGTTCATTTATCGATGTTTACATGTATTATAAATATGAAAAGTGAAACTTCAGACACGTATTAGTGATACCTTATTAGAACATTATTAAGTTACATTGCTCTCAGTTGAGACATATGAACATTAAATTAGACTGTTTGTACCTGGCATATCTGGCGTATACTGTAAGCATAAGCATAATAATAAGCATCAGCATAAGCTGACTTAGTGCTCTTGGTCGGTTTCCACTCCGTCCATCACATTTTTTCTCTCCTCATTAATTTATACTTGGACATAAAGACTAAATATTATAATATAATGTGCAGGTCTGGGAATTATATTGGGCTGAACTTTTTGTGACCTTGGATCAAGGCCAAGGTCAGGATCAGCACAGGAGCAACTTTGCTTGTGAATGTCCTATTGTAATATTAATTGCATGTAATATGATTACCGGTATATCATTCAATGTATCAACTCTGGTGCTGGTTCTCAGCAGCAAGTTTGATTTGGAAACAGGTATTAGTTATGCAGTAGACCGTATCAATGATACAAACAATAGCAAATGTTTGTACATCATAATGGATCAAATGCAACCAAGACTCATAGGGGGACAGATTCAGATTGATAAACATCCTGATGATCTATTTATTGATTAGGTTAATTGTAATTTTAATATAGTCAGGTGCATATGAACAAGAACTATCGGTATTTAACCTGTACCAACATTTTGTTGCTTTCTGAACATTTTTAGGTGTCTGTGAAATTGAAACTTTTTGTTTCTAAAAAACGATTTTCATATAAGAATAAACTTAACTGGAACTGTAAGATTTACTCCTCCTATGAATATCAATATGACTGAATTCCACATAAATGGCTATTTTGTCATTTACTCTTTCAGGATGTGACAGTGATCAATTCACCTGTGCAAATGGTCAGTGCATTACAGACCATTGGAGATGTGACGGTTATACATCATGTACAGATGGCAGTGATGAATTGGAATGCCCTACATTTGTATGTACCACATTATATATATATAATACTTAACTTAAGAAATATATATTTGGAGACACTACCATTTTAAGCTTTCATGAAGTCAAGGTCACAGGCAATTCTATAAAGATTTTGGATATGTTTAAATAATTTGTGTTTATGAAACTGTGATCCAAACAAGCGATTTCTCCAAAATCAACCAAATCCAAGTGTCATGTGTAAGCAAACCCTAACTCAGCAGGTACCTCAGCATAAGACATATCTCCTTTCAAATGGCACAGTAACGTATGTGGAGGTAATATGATGGGTAAAAATATTTGATCACAAAATAATTTAGGGTTTAAACATAATATATAAGGAAAGGTGCTTGGGAATTTTATTTCAGAAAAAACCTTAAATGATATCAAACAGTTAACCTTAGATGGCTCATAGCTAGGAAAACCTCTCATTTCAAAAATATTGTATTAGGAGGGGCTAAGCGGACGTTACTTCCAGTCGACAACTCGGTAACCATATTGAAATCAGTGCACTCTCAACATTTCTCTGTTAGCACTTTCAATAAGGAAAACATGGCATTATTAATTAAATCAAAATACCTTAATTTGTTCTTTTCTGTCCAGATTGACAAGTCAGGATCGTTTGCAATTATGGCAGTCATTTAAGAGCCAAAACACAGTAAAATCTGCTTATATCAAACTGAACGGTCTTGTTCTTAAGATTTCAGAAATTGTTTTTTTTTTTCTGGAAGTGTATTAATGACTGAGATATTAATTAATAATATAAACAAAATTAAATTCTTAAATAATACTTTTGCAGAATATTGTTAAATGGGAAGACATGACTGCAAAGAATCCCCCCCCCCCAAAGGCTGAGATGTGGAAACAATGACAGAGCACCCTTTGATCAGATTTTATCTTAGATCACAAGGACTTTGATGGCCAGTACAGTGAATGCATGTAGCTGGCTGCAGTGAATTCACCCTGTGACCTCCTCTGTCAAACTATCTTGTTGTTCACACCATTGAATGCAAAGAGCATTTGGGGCTCTTTGATCACAGCTGTGGGTCAATTTTCTCATTCTTCTTTCCAAGCCTTTTAATATCAGTTCTTTGGAAAATTTCATGCATCTAAATTTTTATATATCAATGTATTTAAAAAAATATTTTTCCTTTTTATTAACAACAGATTTTTTTGGGTTAAATTGACTATTAGCTGTGAAAAGAACTATTGTTTTTGTAAACTTGTGTACCTGCAACAATAACAGAATAATAATAGATATTAATTTTAAATTGTTATACTTTATAAATAATTTACTACACAATTTTTCTGATCATTTCCCTGGGATATAATTTCATTTGAGATCATTTAGTTTGATACGCCAATCTATCCCTTTTATTCTTACGATTCCAGAGCTGTTAAAATAATTTAATTAGTGTATTATTTGGAGAGATATTAATGAAAACTTTTATATAAACACACATTTTCTGCTCGTCCTAAAGGTTTCACATTAATATCTCTGGAAATAATGATTTTCCCAACAGTTCTGAACTTAAGAGAATAAAAGTAATAATTTGTGTGCTATAGCAAAGTGAATAAAGGTTCTAAAGATCCCTAAATATCTCCGGAAATATGACACTTACAGAAATCATTTAAGCTCATCTGATTCATTAGAACAAGGCATATATGGCATGGCTGTGCTTGACTGTTACCATCCCACTTGAACCTTTTTTATGCTGCCGACATAAGGAGACAATTCTGTCCAGATTGCTCAAGATAAACAAACATAATCAATCAATTAATGACATCTCACTAAAATAAATCCATGTACAGAAAATATTTTAACAGATTAAAAAAAATATTTGTATTTTATGAAAAAAAATCAGTAAGATTTGCCACAAAAATGACCATATCACAGAGCAACATTGATGCTTTCAGGTTAGTTTTATACTATGGCAAGCTCTATGTCAATAGTAGACAGGGGTTTGTTTTCAACTGCAATTGAGCTTGCCAGAGTGTGAAAGCTCATGCTGCGTGAAAGTACTGATATGACCAACCCCTCCTAAAACAATGAAACCTGTTTAACTAAATAATTCAGTTCAGTATCAAGATAAATCTTCTGTATTATCTTCACATCTGACCATCTTTTAAAGCTATGAAGAAGTATATAATCTGTTCATACCTTCACAGATAAGTCATTTTGCATAGGTATCTCTATTTTGTCTTGATAGGATGATGACAGCGGTGGCTTGAGTAAAACTAGCATCACAGGAATAGCAATAGTTTGTGTCATCTTGGTTGGGATTGTGATCATATTGGCCATCCGCCATGTCCAGAGGCGATGGCAGTATGCACCAAGACGATCGGGAGGGAACTCTGCCACTGCAATCGAGGAGAATAATATAGGTGAAATCAATCAGGCCTATGAACCCCCGCCTGAATACTCAGAGTGTGTGAACCAACCCCCTCCAGCAGTAACTCAAATCTCCTCCCAGATACAGTCAGAGTGTGTGAACCAACCCCCTCCAGCAGTGACTCAAATCTCCTCCCAGATACAGGTAATTTTTGTTTGCGGCAAGTTATGGTATTAGGCAATATTTTTAAGGCATGAGGCAATTTTTTAAGGCTTTAGCCAATTTTTAATGGCTTTAGCTAATTTTTAAATATGGCTTTGTATCAGTTAATCATGAAGTATATTTTCTTTACAGATTTCCCAACAGATTGTTGTATTATTGTAATATTAAAAATATATTTATGGTAATCTAATCCTTTTGCAGGTCTTGAAATTTTCTCTGCAAATCTAACCTTGCTTTAAGATTAGAAAGAAAATTAAGATTAGAAGAAAATGTCAATATTCAATTTTTTTGTAATAAAGTAACACTTTTCAGAAAATTATTCTTTTTTATTCCAATAGCAACATTATCATTGCTATTTGAAAAAAAACTTCTGATGTAGCATTTATAGAATTGTAGTTAATTCTAATTTGTATACGTCAACATAACAGATGTTGAAAGAAATAATAATTCTGATATTGATATTTTGGTAGATAAAACACTTGAAATTAATCTCTGAGCATTTTTATTTTTATGAAATACAAGATAATCAGGTTGTAATAAGCTTTGGTCAATCAAGGATTTAAATGCAAAATTAAAGTATGTGATTTGTTTTAATGCAGGAACCTCCTTTGTGTGACGATGAATTACCTCCTCCATATGAAATAGTTATAAATAAGAAAGAGAAATACATTCAGATAATGAGACCGGTTACTGCCGAGCTTGACCGGCTTCGTCTCAAGATGACAACACAGCAGCCTGCAGATGGAACATCGGCACCCCCAAGTGATAACTCCGAGAGAAATAATGATAGTATGTCATCACCTGCACCTGTAGCTAGTCCATCAGAGTCACCAGAGCCATCTGGTGTTAATAGACCTCAGGAAAACTTGACTGATACACAGCTCAATTCTGGCAGTCAAACAAATTCTTGCAGTCAAACACCAGAGCCATCTGATGTTAATAGACCTCAGGAAAACCTGACTGATACACAGCTCAATTCCGGCGGTCAAACTAATCATGCCTTTTCACCAGAGAATGATGAAAGTCCAGAGACATATTTGTGATTGGTTATATGGGCTAAGTTACATAATTAAATGAACATTCCATCACAACAATTCAAATTTTTATGTCCATGTCCAGTCAAACCATAATATTTTTAGGGAATGCTGCATTAACAGAATGTTTTAATAATCAGATATTTAATTACGGTTGTGCTGTTTTTGTAATTTATTATACTCATAATATCATACAGATTTTATCATTTCTTAGTTATGTAATGGACATGTGTATAGAGTTTTATCATTATTCATGTAATCTATAGTATCCTGGTTGAAGTATTTAAAAATATTTGACCCATTTTTTACAAAGTGAATCTGTGATAAGTACATAAACTGGATTTGGGGTTAAAATAATGTCAATGCTATTTATATTTTTAATAAAATATATCAAACAAAATGACCTATTGCAATTTTCTCCAGTATACATTAAGGGACTTTTACTTATTCCAACCCTTTATTGATCAGGTTTACACAATTTACACCATGTCAGGCTCAAGCTTTCATGAAATCAGAGATCACAGAAAGTTTTACAGAGATTTGGGGTATGTTTAAATGATATATGATCAAAACACTGTGATATAATTTTGGGGATATAAATATTTATATTACATTAGTAAAAGTGCTTGAAAATATGATTTCACAAAACGATATATAACTATAGAACTCATTCCAATATTATAAAAGTAAAATGAGGGGTATTATATACTATACTATCTCTGTCTTTCAGGATTATTTATTCACAACAGATGGATATGCATGCCCTAAAATATGGGACTTCAGCTCTGTATCTTGGCACACTCAACATGTTGAACATCATCAATTTGTATAATTTTGGCACCAATCCTTTAATGAAAAAGCTATTATGAGAGATTGAAAAATCATAGTATAAACATAGGTCATATGGCCTTAGACCTATGCTGATCATTGAAATTTTGGTCATGTTTTTAAGCATTTTCTGGAAATTGCTTATTGCTTCACAAATGATCGTTTATATCCTTTCATGGGGCAGACTTGAGCAGATGATAATTTTGACCTATCAGAATGCATGTTGTATATTGAATTTGCCTCCAACTTGTTATCTGGATTCTTGTTGGCTAATATTTTTAATCTTATTCAAAATTGTAGTCTCCTTTACAACTCTATAGTTATAGAAGAAAAATGATGATAGTTATTTGAAGAAAAATTATAACAAAATGGAAAAAATCTCAGTAGTCAAGATTATTGCATGAAGGTTAAAGGTCGAATGAACATGATTTTGCACACTTAAAGGTCTTGCATATTGGCAAAGATAAAAAACAAGTTGTTCACTCCAAAGGTTGAAGCGTGCACAGACACAAAACAATATTTTCAGTCTCACCAATAGCTATCAACTGGACGACAAAAATATCTTCTCCCAAACCAGTTTCCCCCCAAAACAAAAATGAAAAACTAGTCTTTTTTTAATGGCTTAATGGGCACATACAATTATGTAAAAGTATTTTTTTTTGTAGGACCAGATATCCAACTGCCAAGCATAGTTCGTATTATGCAAGTCATTTCAGATTTCTTTTCTGAGTGACACCTGCCACATAGATATACAACTCTAAACATAGTTCCAATTTTGCAAGTCATTTCAGATTTCTTTTGTGAAAGACACCTGCCATGTGTCTGCGGAAAGCATTTTTAGTGGTGTATTTTTTGTCACATAATTCACATTGAAAAGGCCTCTTTCCTGTATGTATCAAGCGATGGTTACGAAGTGGGGTTGCTTGCTTAAAAGTCTTCCCACAAATTTCACAAATGTAAGGCTCTTCTCCTGTGTGTTGCCTCATGTGAGTCGTCAGAGTGGAACCGTGATTAAAACTTACTTTGCATATCTTGCATTTATAGCGTTTCTCTCCAGTATGAAGCGTCATGTGAGTTCTCTTGTGAGAAGATTGACTGAATAATTTGCCACACACTTCGCACTTGTAGGGCATCTCTCCAGTATGTATCCGTTTGTGTGTTCTGCAGTGGGAAGCTTGCTTGAAGCATTTTCCACAAACATCACATTCAAATGGCTTCTCTCCTGTGTGCTGTCGTGCATGAATATTATATACTGAACTATTCCTAAATGAATCTCCACATATTTTACAAACATATTTTTTTTCTTTTGAATGTATTTTTTTATGGTTTACCAAACCATGTTTCAAGTTAAAGGCAGCACCACAAATTTCACATTTATATTTTTTCAGATCCATGTGTATATCCATGTGGGTTTTCATGTATCTGGCAAAGTAAAAGTTTCCACAGATATTGCATTTCACCTTATCTTCATGCATAGCCATATGAGATTTCAAAGCATGTTTCTGGACAATTTTATCACAAACCTCACACTTTGTGTTATTGCCGTCAAAGTGTGATTTTCTGTGCATTTCTGCACTGTACTTTCTAGAAAATGTTTTTTCACAAATATCACAAGTGAACTGAGGATGTGGCTCGTGGTTTCTTCTGTGACGTCTTAAAGTAGCTTTTGATTTACATTTTTTCCCGCACAAGTCACAATCATAACACTGACTTGACACCATATGCTTTGTTAATACGTGATTCTTCAGTGATAGCTTGGTTTTGAATATTTGATCACAAACATCACATTCAAACATGCTTTTCTTTCTTTTTGCTACAAAATCCGCTTTGCTACTTTTTGAATCTGGATAACATTCATCATCATCATCATCATCATCATCCTCATCATCATCATCATCATCATCATCATTCCTATGATACTCACTTCCATCGCTATCTCCATCTGCCTCATCACTGATTTCCTCTATTTTCTCATTTTCAATATTCCAAACCTGATTCATATCTCCACTCCACTTCAACTTTTGTACCTTTATGAGTAGTTTTGGACCAGATAAAATAGGATTTTGGACTATTTTGATATTTCCTTGAGAAGATTGTCTTTCTTTAGCATCTTTATCTTTGCACATTTCTTGAGAAGGTTGATATCCTTGATCGTTTTTTTCTTCACACAGTCTTAACTTTTTTGTCAGTTTTCCTCCCATCTTTACCTTTCTGACTGATACAACTAATCGATGTGATGATGGAAACATCTCAAAATCAACATGAACTTCCTGAGAAGATGGAACCCTTTTGCTACTGCCAGCAAGTTTTATATAATCATTGCATTGAGGAATCTGCTGGCGAATATCACCAGCTTCATCTCTAATCCCATCAGCTTCATCCTTATCCCTAATCCCATCAGCTTCATCCTTATCCCCATCAGCTTCATCCTTATCCCCATCAGCTTCATCCTTGTCCCCATCAGCTTCACCCTTATCCCTATCAGCTTGAGCTTCATCCTTATCCCCATCAGCTTCATCCTGATCCCCATCAGCTTCATCCTTATCCCCATCAGCTTCATCCTTATCCCCATCAGCTTCATCCTTATCCCCATCAGCTTCATCCTTATCCCTATCAGCTTGAGCTTCATCCTTATCTCCATCATTATCAACATTGTTTTCAATATCATTGCTAATATCGTGACTCAAAACATTTTCATTGCTAATACTTTGCATAGGCACATTTTTATTTCTATTAATATCCACATCTATCATACTTTGTGTGCAGATGACAGTTCTTTCAACATTAAGACCTACATCTGTTTTACTAGCAAATACTTCATCACATGAGCACCGTTTTATCACATCATCATTCTTAACACAACTTAAATCTGACATTAAAGTGCTATTTTCAGTCAGATTTGGCACATTTTTATTTCTATTAATATCCACATCCATGTTACTTTGTGTGCAGATGACAGTTCTTTCAACATTAAGACCTACATCTGTTCTACGAGCAAATCCTTCATCACATGAGCACCTTTTTATCACATCATCATTCTTAATGCAACTTAAATCTGACATTAAAGTGCTATTTTCAGTCACATTTGCAAGACTATGTGCACTGTCGATGTGAAATTTTGATTTGGATGATAACAATTCTAAATCACAGTGTTTTATTCTCTCGACCCCCTGGTCTGTCATTTTCTCTGTCATTTTGTCATTATCAGACTCCAGAATAGCATGATGTTCCAGTGATTTTTCAGACTCCAGAATAGCATGATATTCCAGTGATTTTTCAGACTCCAGTATAGCATGATTTTTCGGTGATTTTTGAGATTCCAAAATAGCATGTTTCAGTGATTTTTTATATTCCAGAATAGCTTGATGTTCCAGTGATTTTTTATATTCCAGAATTGTGTGATGTTCCAGTGATTTTTGAGCCGTAGAATCACCACCTGCACATTGCAGTTTATCTCCTTCTGATACTAGCAATGCATATTCCTCAGACTGACCTTGACCTTGTGTTTCATCTACCATTGTGAGAATAACTTTATCATTGATTTGTAGCTGTGATTCCTCACCTTGGACAGGAATCTTTTTGTTATTGTCATCCAGCTGGTCACACTTGGATTCATCACAATCAAGTTCTGAAAAATAGATTTTAAAAAATCATAATTATATCTTCAGTTCATGAAAATATCTCTTTAAATTTGACAAGACCAAAAAATCTAAATAAATATCAAATCTGAAATAAATATTAAAACACACTTATAGATTGTACTACCAATAAAGAAAAAAGAAATTGGGTTTACCATCAAAGATTATTTTCATTTTCTGGGAATGCTAGCAAATTGCTTCATAAATGATCCTTTCCCAGAGCAGAATTATGCAAACTATAATTTTAGCCAATCAAAATGCACTTTACATTTTGAATTTGGCCTTTTGGGGTTATCTGGGGTCTCATTGGCTGATATTTTTTCTCTGCCCCTAATCAAAAATAGATAGACTTGTTCCCCTGAAAATACATGTACCGGTAATCGCTTGGAAAACTGACCAGAACAGATTCAGAGGAGAAGACCGAAGTTGTTAGACAGATATTGGCAGAAGATCCCCCCACCCCTCACTGCAGAACCCATTTTGACAGTCAACAATTTCTCCCTGTGTTCTCCCTGTGTTCATTTTGTTGTGAGATTCTCTGAAGCTTTTCATGGTTGTGTACATCAGAAGTAGACACCAGTCACTCTATATGCTTGAGGTCATTGCCATCAGTCAGGGCCAGTATGAACAAAGGGGTGTTCCAGACATTATCACTTGAGGGTGGCATAAATGGGAGATAATCAATTCTTTTTATTGATAAGGGGTAGGAAAATCTAAAGAGGAGTATCTTGAACTTTGATAACACACTAGTTCTTATACTGAGCAGGTAAGTAATATCTTAACAACATTAACTGTAGATTTTTATTTTTGTCATTTATTCCTGAAAATGTATGGAAGTATTGCGAAGACATGATAGGCAATGTTAAAAAGAGTCACTCAAACAAATGTAATCCAACATTAATCAAACAACGATAATTAATTAAAGTATACATTGTACATCTTAGGAGTAGAAAACATCAATTTTAACCCCAAAATGTCTTGCTATATGAATATAATAAACAGGTAAGTGCCAAACAGCTGTGTGGTCCCTCAGGAACATGATTAAATAAGATCACGCATGGCCCTTGTATGGAGTTATTCAGCCAGATATAATACTGTCATGTGATGCCATGCATGACCTTTTTGGTCATGTTTACCCTTGACTAAACAATTGGTGTCTTCCTGTATGCCCGTTTCCAAGAACAGATAGATAGCACAGTCAGTAACTCAGTGGAATATACCGGAACATGTACAACACAAAAACACACATAATGAGCAAGACATCAACAGTCATTCAAAATAATATGATTTCTATTTTTAATTGCTTCATAATCAAATATGCATTTGTCAGTTATGATTACAATAAGTGTTAACAAACTCAACTGTTGATTATTTATACACACAAAAAATCTATTTTTCTTTCTTTAATTTCCCAAGTAAATGCCAAGAATCAAGGACAATTAATACTTTTCAAATTTGTTTATGTAAGTAGCTGCCTGGGCTTACTAGTATTGGTAAAGAAATCATGGACTTAGGAAAATTAGTAACTTAATTAGGGAAATCAGTAACATGATTAGAGAAATCAGTAACTTAATTTGAAAAATCGCCAACTTAACATTAATTAGGAAAATCATTAACTTAATTTATATCAGCAAGTTAATTCATATCATTAACTCAATCGATCTCACTAACTTGATAAAAGAATCACTACCCTTATTAGAAAATCACAAATGTAATTAGAAAAAATCACTAAAAGAATCACTACCCTGATAAGGAAATCACAAATGTAATTAGAAAAAATCACTTAACTAGAACATCATGAAATCATTTGGGATGTGATTAAGCTCAGAGTTTCTTATGCCAAATACAATAGAAGTAAAATCTTATCATGCTTACATCCCTCTCAGAATCCCATCAAATAAAGATAAATCTAATGAGCATATATGAGTACACTTTGACCAAGCCTTTTTGGTCCTATTATTTAACTAATACATAATTATTAACTAAAATATAGATAGTCAAGAATTTTTGCTTTTTTTTTTTACTCCCTCTTAGTTTTACACTCACACAATATATATATATATATATATATATATATATGTATACATACAAAAGTACATTTATTTATAAATATTCATACCGGGTAAAAACAGACAAAAAATGTTGAGTAATACAGTTCCTGAAGCATGCAATATATTGTCTTGCAATACACATGAGATCATATGATTTATGAATACTATTTTATTTGTATATAAAGCAATGCTACAGTTATAAATATATATATACTAAATAATATTCTGCTTGTATATAGCAGTGTTATCAGAGCTGTATAGATGCCATTTATTGTAAAAATTCGGAAAAGAATAATGTATGTTTATAAGCTGAGTGAATCTAAAGCAATTTCACATCTTAACTTATAGCCCTAGTTTTTTCTTCTTCAGATACCAATCTTTCTCCTTCAGTTTAAAAATCCTTTTTGGTGGTTTTATACCATGGGTATGGTGTTCATGATTTTTGAGAGAAGGTTTATCAATGAATGCTTCTGAGCAGAGCGTGCACTGGTAAGGCTTCTCTCCTGTGTGTATGCGACGATGGATTGTCAATGGGGAAGGCTGTTTGAATGTTTTCCCACAGACTTCACACTTGTAAGGCTCCTCTCCTGTGTGCTGCCGTTCATGAACCTTCAAAGTGCTTGCATGTGAAAAAGCCTTGTCACAATACTGACATTTATACTTTGTTTCCCTGGTGTGAACAACCATATGAGTTCTCATGTGCGAGGACTGGCCAAAGCGTTTGTTGCACACCTTACATTGGTACGGCAGCTCACCAGTGTGGCTTCGCAGGTGCGTCTTCAGATGTGGGTGCTGCGTGAATGACTTACCACACACGGTACACTTGTATGGTTTTTCTCCAGAATGCAGCCGCATATGTATGGTGAGAGACCCGTTGTGCCTGAACATCTCCCCGCAAATTTTACATTTATACTGCTTTTCAAAATGCATTTTCTTGTGAGAACTCAAGTTCACCGACATTTTGAATGCGTCACCACAAATGTCACAGACATACTTTTTGTGCTTTGAGTGTATCTGCATGTGGTTTTTCAAATACTCGGCTGCTACCCTGTTGCCACAGACTTTACAATTGACTTTATCGTCCTCTAAATGCTTTTTCATGTGTTTTGCCAGATAGGGTCTCGACAGAACCAGGTCACAGTATTTACACCTCAAACTGTCATCTCCTAAATGCCATTTTTTATGATTGTCATAAAATTTTGCAGATACAGATTTCCCGCAAATTGAACACTCCACTTTGCTATTGTCTGTGCTCTTCTTTGATGTTTTTTCCGTCGGCATGTTTTCTGATTTCAAGTGGATCTTCATGTGCTGTTCAGCATGGTATTGATCAGAAAAATTTCTCTGACAAATGTCACAGTCAAATGGGCCCTCTTTGTTGTGAAGTCTTCTATGCCTTTTAAGATTGGAACTTGAGGCAAAACATTTTCCACAATCGGAGCATTTAAGCGTCTTTTTGACTTCCTCGTAATCTGAATCACTGTCTGATGTTGAATCTGCCTCACTATGCGATAGTTTCCAAGCGTCTTCTAAATCTTCAGAGTCGCTTGCTGTTGGTTCCTTCTCACTTTTCGGCAGCTTCCATACATGGCCCAAATCGCCATTCCATTTCAGTTTATGAACTTTAACAAATAAATCAGTTCCCTTGGGCAATAGATATGATGATGATGCATTATAACTGCTCCTAATCACTGGCTTCTGTCTGGGCCTGTCTGTATCACTCATATCATCCACATCCCCAGTGATGCTTCCTTCACTACCCACATTATCACAGATCTCTGTCTCTTCTATATTACTGTCGGAGTCATCATCCACATCCCCAGTGATGCTTCCTTCATTAGCCACATTATCACAGATCTCTGTCTCTTCCATATTACTGTCGGAGTCATCATCCACATCCCCAGTGATGCTTCCTTCATTAGCCACATTATCACAGATCTCTGTCTCTTCCATATTACTGTCGGAGTCATCAGAGTTCTCTACTCTCCATGACTGCCTTAAGTCACCATCCCATTCTAATCGTTTCATAGCAATTATCAGTTGGTCTGAACCTGGGGTCTTATCAAAGTCTACGTACACACGCCGGCTCTCCCTCTTTGTATTAATGTTTTTTTGCAGTTTTGTGCGACCAACTTGATTGGTTTTCGGATTTCTATACTTAATGCTGCTGTATGGCTTAAGTACATCACGGGAATGGTGCTTAATAATATCTCTGCTACTGCTGCTGCTGCTGCTCAGTCTGGATGAAATCTCTGATATATCAAGGTCCTGCTCTCCCATTTCTGGCATTTCATTATTAGATTCTGCACTTTCTCTTGATGCAATGGAGAGTGAATCATGAAATGATATTCCATTCCTTGTTGGTTTGTTATTGATGTGTGTGAGGCTATTTATAGCTTTTCTTACTTCTTTCTCCATAGTTATCCCTGAAGTAGAAAATAAAAGCACATTGTTAGTATCCTACATTAATTATGGTAGGCTTAATTAATTTTCTTGGCAGGTCTCATCTTCAATACTTGTTTCCACATTCACTAACTTTACTTACTTCACATTCACTTACTTCACTAACAGAACCTTAGAATGTCTGGATGTATTTGTGAAGTTGGTCATGACAGACAATTTTGTGATCCCTAACAAATCCTCTTGAAAATATATTTCTTAAAAGCAGAATTTGGTCCCTGAAAACCTTTATTTAAGTTTGTTAGCATCACCAACAGGACCCAGGCCCTGAAGAACTGGAGGCCCAAAGTCATAAACTTTTGTTATATTTTCATTGTTTTATGTTATGGTCCAGAAGATTTAACAAAAAGAAGCTGAGGACATCATGGCCCTTTGGTCAAATTACCAAACCCTGAATATCAAGGCCTGTATTCAATAAAGATCTTCACTTGGTCTCGGTTTGTAGTTCAGTTAGGGCAGTCACAAGACTGAGTGTGCATTAATGCATGAATAAAATACAAGGATCGGATCAAATATGAAAACTAAGGAATTAACAAGGACCTTTTTCATGTGTCCTTAACAAGAATTGAAAAATGCTGCACTGTACCAAGATGACAAACAAGTCTGCGAGTTAAAAAAAAGATCTTTGGCCCAAAATGCAAATAGAAATAAGTAGTTATTCCTGAAATAACTTCATCAAACTATTTTTTATCACCCAATCCACTAAATTCTATGCATATCTTATATATTTTGGGAATTTAAAAAATATATCAAATTACAAATTTTATTCCTGTCCAAATTACAGGGATAAAAAAATTTTTGAGAAAATATATCAGCATTACATTTAACAAAAAAGTGGGAGATGTTTTTAAATATCAGATATTCATGATGATGATTTTAAATTAAATTTTACTAATGAAAAGAAACTGAAGGATGACTATTAAAAATCAATTGTAGCGTAAAATCTTTTATTTTCTAATTAATGACGTTCAAAACCTAATAAATAGTGTAACCTTAATATCTTTAGAAGTATTTGTACCCCAAACCTTAATGCATAAATTATATTTTAAATCAAATAAGCATGATCAAACATTAACTTTAATTGTGTATATAAAGAAATATCTGGATGTGTATGCATATGTGTGTATAAGTGATAGTAATATTATTTAAAATTACCAAAAAGGTATTATTAGTTTTATGTACATAAATATGAATCACTGAAATATCACAGTCTAATTTCCTCCCACCACTTTACATCTTAGTTCCCACTGTCATGTCTTTGATTTTCGTGTCTATTTAGTGAGGGTTTATCATAGAATGTCTGTGGGCAATGTCCACACATAAAAGGCTTCTCTCCTGTATGTTTACGGAGGTGAATTTCCAAAGGGGAGAGCTGCTTGAATGTCTTACCACAGAGTTTACACTTGTAAGGTTCCTCTCCCGTGTGCAGCCTCTCATGAACTTTACAAGTGGTTGCATGGGAGAAACTTTTAAAGCAAAACGTGCATTGAAATTTAGTTTCTCGGGTGTGGACAATCATATGACTTTTCAAATGAGAGGATTGGTTGAATCGTTTCTTGCACTCTTTACACTGGTATGGCATCTCTCCAGTGTGGGTGCGCCGGTGAGTTTTCATATGAGGATGCTGTGTGAATCTCTTGCCACACAGATCACATTCGTAGGGCTTCTCTCCAGTATGCATTCTCTGGTGTGCCCCAAGAGACTGATGCTGTCGGAATAATTCACCACATATATTGCATTTGTACTGCTTTTCAAAATGGATTTTTCTGTGTGTTTTTAAGGTCGCTGGGAGCTTGAATGCATCACCGCAGATCTCACACACATATTTCCTGCTGCTAGTATGTAACTCTGTATGTAATTTTAAATATTTAAAGCTAACAATTTTTCCACATATTTTACATTTTGTTTTGTTGCTACGAAAATGTTTTTTGGTGTGTTTATTTATAGAGGATATTGACAGGGTTAGATCATGAAATTCATACTTTGTACTTTCATCCCCTTTCTGAAGGTCAACAGTGTTGACTACACCATCAATCAGACGATTTGGAATATGTATCTGTTTGTGTTCCTCGGCATAGGATCGATGGGTGAAATTCTTCTGGCATATCTCACAGTCAAACGGACCATCTCTGTCATGAAGTCTTTTGTGTCTTTTGAGATTTGTATTAGACGCAAAACATTTACCACAAGTTTCACATTTTATCTTCTTATTCCGGTCTTTGCTTTTTTTCTCACACTTTGCAGGAACTTTGGCACTGTTATTGGATGATACTTTCCCCATATCTCCCAGATCACTACTGCATATTGGCTTAATATTTCCTGCCGTATGTGTGTCCTCCTGTAAACAGACAGATTTAAGTTGGTTCTCCCTGCTCTCTTCTTCCTTGACATACACATGGTGACCTGTATTTCTCACATCAAATTCATCCTCTTCAAATCTACCACAGAAATTCTGGTCTTCCTCTATCTTTTTCTCTTCTATATCACAGTTTGAATCATGGGCTCTGGATTTCTCCCATGACTGATTCAAGTTGCCATCCCATTGTAATCTTCTCACTAACACAACTAGTCTGTCTGAACCAGGCATCTGATCAAAGTCAATATGCACTCTGCTAACCTTACTTTTTATCTCCTTCATATTGCTCTTTTTCTTCTTTCTAGTTCTACTTTTAGCATGTTCACTACTATCAGGAGTCTCATACATAATGTTGAATGCTGGGATATCGCCATCACCTTGCCCTTCCCCAACATCTCCGCTGCGATTATGATCATCAAAAACACGAATGTTCTCATGTATTAGATCTTGATCGGAGTATACATCATCCCCTGAGGTGTATTGATATCCGTCCGACGAAGCTATATCCCTGTCTGCAGTTTGGTTCCTACAACTTTTAGCTATTGGATTTGAGTTATCTATAACTGGAATCAGTGTCATTTCACCATGACAAGTTTCGGCAGGTAACTCCAAGGCTGAAGTAGAAAATGAAAATATACTGTTAGTAGACAGACAAACTGGTTTGTATATAAAGATGACAAATCAATTTCATCGCCTACAGTGAAGTTTATTGACTGAGTTTCAGGCCCCCTCCTCGCATGACTCTCACGGCATAAAAATGTTCATAAGGGATGGTAACAGTCAATGTAGTTTATTGCTATCCATTTATATTTCTGATTTCATTATTGCAAAGTGGACATGTGTAGTGTTTTACCCACATGACCATAATAACATTATGGCCCATATCAAGTGAGCATATTCTGTTCATGTGCCATAAAAATTCATTATTTCATTATTAAAGTTCAGAAGTTGGCCACAATAACTAGAGCATCTCAACTCTACACAAACCATGATTTGAGATTTAATATGTGCATCAATTTTGATTTTATTTTGGATGCCTGAAGCTCTTCCGATAGGTCTTAGTCCTAACTTGGATATACTTCAGACCAATCATCATGATCATAAAAGTTTATGGCTGAATCTCAGTCTAATCAGGGGTGATCCATCACAGGACTTCCCAATATATATGACTGAATCTCAGGCCGATCAGGGGTGATCCATCACAGGACTTCCCAATATATATGACTGAATCTCAGTTTAATCAGGGGTGATCCATCACAGGACTTCCCAATATATATGGCTGAATCTCAGTTTAATCAGGGGTGATCCATCATAGGACTTCCCAAAATATATGACTGAATCTCAGGCTGATCAGGGGTGATCCATCACAGGACTTCCCAATATATATGACTGAATCTCAGGCTGATCAGGGGTGATCCATCACAGGACTTCCCAATATATATGACTGAATCTCAGTTTAATCAGGGGTGATCCATCACAGGACTTCCCAATATATATGGCTGAATCTCAGTTTAATCAGGGGTGATCCATCATAGGACTTCCCAAAATATATGACTGAATCTCAGGCTGATCAGGGGTGATCCATCACAGGACTTCCCAATATATATGACTGAATCTCAGGCTGATCAGGGGTGATCCATCACAGGACTTCCCAATATATATGACTGAATCTCAGGCTGATCAGGGGTGATCCATCACAGGACTTCCCAATATATATGACTGAATCTCAGGCTGATCAGGGGTGATCCATCACAGGACTTCCCAATATATATGACTGAATCTCAGGCTGATCAGGGGTGATCCATCACAGGACTTCCCAATATATATGACTGAATCTCAGTTTAATCAGGGGTGATCCATCACAGGACTTCCCAATATATATGGCTGAATCTCAGTTTAATCAGGGGTGATCCATCATAGGACTTCCCAAAATATATGACTGAATCTCAGGCTGATCAGGGGTGATCCATCACAGGACTTCCCAATATATATGACTGATTCTCAGGCTGATCAGGGGTGATCCATCACAGGACTTCCCAATATATATGACTGAATCTCAGTCTAATCAGGGGTGATCCATCATAGGACTTCCCAATATATATGACTGAATCTCAGTCTAATCAGGGGTGATCCATCACAGGACTTCCTAATATATATGACTGAATCTCAGGCTGATCAGGGGTGATCCATCATAGGACTTCCCAATATATATGACTGAATCTCAGTCTAATCAGGGGTGATCCATCACAGGACTTCCTAATATATATGACTGAATCTCAGGCTGATCAGGGGTGATCCATCATAGGACTTCCCAATATATATGACTGAATCTCAGGCTGATCAGGGGTGATCCATCACAGGACTTCCCAATATATATGGCTGAATCTCAGGCTGATCAGGGGTGATCCATCACAGGACTTCCCAATATATATGACTGAATCTCAGGCTGATCAGGGGTGATCCATCACAGGACTTCCCAATATATATGACTGAATCTCAGGCTGATCAGGGGTGATCCATCACAGGACTTCCAAATATATATGACTGAATCTCAGGCTGATCAGGGGTGATCCATCACCGGACTTCCCAATATATATGGCTGAATCTCAGGCTGATCAGGGGTGATCCATCACAGGAATTCCCAATATATATGACTGAATCTCAGGCTGATCAGGGGTGATCCATCACAGGACTTCCCAATATATATGACTGAATCTCAGGCTGATCAGGGGTGATCCTTCACAGGACTTCCCAATATATATGACTGATTCTCAGGCTGATCAGGGGTGATCCATCACAGGACTTCCCAATATATATGACTGAATCTCAGTCTAATCAGGGGTGATCCATCATAGGACTTCCCAATATATATGACTGAATCTCAGTCTAATCAGGGGTGATCCATCACAGGACTTCCTAATATATATGACTGAATCTCAGGCTGATCAGGGGTGATCCATCATAGGACTTCCCAATATATATGACTGAATCTCAGTCTAATCAGGGGTGATCCATCACAGGACTTCCTAATATATATGACTGAATCTCAGGCTGATCAGGGGTGATCCATCATAGGACTTCCCAATATATATGACTGAATCTCAGGCTGATCAGGGGTGATCCATCACAGGACTTCCCAATATATATGGCTGAATCTCAGGCTGATCAGGGGTGATCCATCACAGGACTTCCCAATATATATGACTGAATCTCAGGCTGATCAGGGGTGATCCATCACAGGACTTCCCAATATATATGACTGAATCTCAGGCTGATCAGGGGTGATCCATCACAGGACTTCCAAATATATATGACTGAATCTCAGGCTGATCAGAGGTGATCCATCACCGGACTTCCCAATATATATGGCTGAATCTCAGGCTGATCAGGGGTGATCCATCACAGGACTTCCCAATATATATGACTGAATCTCAGGCTGATCAGGGGTGATCCATCACAGGACTTCCCAAATATATATGACTGAATCTCAGGCTGATCAGGGGTGATCCATCATAGGACTTCCCAATATATATGACTGAATCTCAGGCTGATCAGGGGTGATCCATCACAGGACTTCCCAATATATATGACTGAATCTCAGGCTGATCAGGGGTGATCCATCACAGGACTTCCCAATATATATGACTGAATCTCAGGCTGATCAGGGGTGATCCATCACCGGACTTCCCAATATATATGACTGAATCTCAGGCTGATCAGGGGTGATCCATCACAGGACTTCCTAATATATATGACTGAATCTCAGGCTGATCAGGGGTGATCCATCACAGGACTTCCCAATATATATGACTGAATCTCAGGCTGATCAGGGGTGATCCATCACAGGACTTCCCAATATATATGACTGAATCTCAGTCTAATCAGGGGTGATCCATCACAAGACTTCCCAATATATATGATTGAATCTCAGGCTGATCAGGGGTGATCCATCACAGGACTTCCCAATATATATGATTGAATCTCAGGCTGATCAGGGGTGATCCATCATAGGACTTCCCAATATATATGACTGAATCTCAGTCTAATCAGGGGTGATCCATCACTGGACTTCCCAATATATATGATTGAATCTCAGGCTGATCAGGGGTGATCCATCACAGGACTTCCCAATATATATGACTGAATCTCAGGCTGATCAGGGGTGATCCATCATAGGACTTCCCAATATAATTAGCTGAATCTCAGTCTAATCAAGGGTGATCCATTACATGACTTCCCTAAATAACTGACTGAATCTCTGTTTGACCACTTGGGTGATCCATGAAGTGACTTTCATTATATTAATGATTTGATAAAAATGACAGTGTCGGGATACATATTTCAATGTGAGTATGCTTCAGTGTGAACTTAACAGTTCTGCATGATGACCATGTATGTCCTTGCTTTATCATTATTATGTGTGACCAAATAGATGTTTGACTCAAACTGTAGATATATGATGTATGAAGCAAATTTGTGTAGCCAAGTCTTCAAGACTCAAGGATCCATCATTGCGCAATTTATTAACTTTTCAATGGGAATGAATATGCTTTGGTGGCACTCCGATCGTTTTCACGCCAAAACTAAGAGCTTCTTCCCTCACTTTCGCTTTTCAAAATGGTGACCTTGTGTTGCATATGCATATTTAAGCAGTGTTAAACTAACATTTTCTCCGACTTGTGCATGATATACACTTATTAAATGGAGGCAGACTACTGTTGACACGTGGGAGAATCTTTCTTTGTTGATTAAAAATATTTACTTGCAGACTGGCCCTTCAGTGAGTATGATTCACCACTCTTCATGGTTTAGTGAGAAACTTTCAAGTGTTGTATTGACTGCCTCAAATCCATTTTTCTCTTCTTAAATTCCTGTGATGTCTGATATCTTATTAAAAATCCTATGATGTCCATATGCACCTCCTGTTCGCTGACCAATCACAGCAGTCGAGACAATGGTGGGAGACAATAGCAATTATTTAGACCAATGAGAGAGCAGCTAAGAAATGATTAACAGAATCATCCATAGTAACAATGGTGGGAAGCGGTGATCACCGCGTGTCTACATTTCAGCATAAGATGGCTTTCTCAGAACAACTGAGAAAAAAATGTTAATTGACAACAGGGTCATTTGGGGCAGCTACAGATTTTCTAGTATTATATATTTGTGTTATGTGTCCTTTGTCTCACAAGATTTCCCTTTTCATTCATACTTGTTCCTTTCCTTCATCAGTTGTTCGTAAGGTTTCATGTATGCAAAACAATTTCTGATATCACCATGATAATCAATGATTTTAACATAATGCCAGTAATAATGCCAGGTCATTTCAAATCTTATTCTTATTTTGTATGCAATATGCAAAGGATAAAATACATAAAATGTTTGATTTTTAAAATATTTGCCAATGCTGTCCCTTATTCAAAGCTTTTTTAGCTTCAGCAAGAAAAGGCGTCCCTGTCTTCAGTTTCCTTTTCATTACAGTCTGTTCAAATTCAGCTTCAATAATTTTTATCATAGAATTACATCTTAGCTTTAAAACATGCATTTTCAACATATTTAATTAGGATTATCGCTTATGTCTATTTATAACTTAATCTTATCATGTTCATGCTTGCTTAGCATTCTAGGGATCATGTTCACATGCCGGATTGTGGGATACATTCATTCATATCCAATATCACACATTACAAATGACCTCAGGGCTTGACATACGCACTGGGCCAGTGAATGCTCTGTTGTAGTGGCCCAGTTGGGCAACCATATTTTTGGTCTTTAAGTTGCCCAAACTATCTTGATTTTATTATTCTTATCCTTGATAGCTATCATATCAGGATAGACATTTGATTGGGACAAGTATCCCCCACTCAGACACTATACAGCCTTATGTACAATGCTCTTTATTGTATCACACATCCTATTATCTTTAGAAACTTCGGGCCACCACTTCTCATGCTTTGGTGGCCCAACTGGGCAACCAACATTTTTCTCTTTATGTCAAGGCCTGGACCTGCAGGTCAGCAAAGAATGTGCTGCAGATTCATTGGTTGGTATCCCTTGCCTTTTTGCAATCATGACTCAATAACTGTACTCTGCATTTGGCACAAATGAACTTCTCATCATGATTCTACTTTAATTTCAACATAAATTGAGGGGCCGATTTTAAAAAGTCACAAAATGTCTTTGTGTATGTTTAGCATTAAAAGATGATTTTAGTGTTGAATTTTTTTATTTATCTATTTTTCGGTGGAATATATACTTGTCATTGTTATTTAAAATCTCATTTAGGACGATGAGATAAAATATAAATGGAACATCCCGCAACAATTCTGTTGCAAACTTAAGAATTTCCCCATTATGCCTGCAAATGAAGATTAATAAATTGTTTCACTAATTAGTGAAAGTATAGTTCCTTGTGCGATTTGAGGTTTATTTTTGTTTTGTATGATTTTTTTTTTATGTATACAACTTTTAAACTAAAATCATTCTCCTATTTCTCAGTCTAAATATGTAACAAAACTGAGACCAGCTGAGAGAATGAAAAAGAATCATAATAGTTGTTAACCATTGTGGATCAAAACATCTCTTTGGTCATACTTAAATGTGAGCCGATAATTTGGTCATGCAAGCATCTGTCATGCAACATCATTGTCATGCAATTACATTTCATGAACTCATATATTCCATAGCCAAAAAGATGTCGGCTCCAACTGGTTGCTGAATCACAAACTGAATAATGGTTAATGCTAAATCAATTTAATTTGTGACTTATACCAATAAAATATAATAACTACAGGAATATTATGGTCCATACTAAAACAAAAACACAAACACATCCAGATCACACCCAGACTCAGATCATAGACAGCCACAGATCATAGACAGATAAAGATCACACCCAGACTCAGATCATAGACAGACCCAGATCATAGACAGATAAAGATCACACCCAGACTCGGATCATAGACAGACTCAGATCATAGACAGACCCAGATCACACCCAGACTCAGATCATAGACAGCCACAGATCATAGACAGATAAAGATCACACCCAGACTCAGATCATAGACAGCCACAGATCATAGACAGATAAAGATCACACCCAGACTCGGATCATAGACATACCTAGATCATAGACAGATAAAGATCACACCCAGACTCAGATCATAGACAGACCCAGATCACACCCAGACTCAGATCATAGACAGACCCAGATCAAATTGACCCAAATAATGAACAGACCCAGATAGCCATTTGAACCAACCTCCAAAACTACAGATCTCTTCTTTTAAATTTCATATTTAATCAATTTTATTTTAAACATGTGGAAAGTGTATTTACTTTATTGTTCAGGTGTTGAGTTCAAATTTTACCATGGTACTTTGTTCTAATCATTATAAATGTGAACAATTTTTTTTTTAAATGATTCCAATGGAAGAATGACCAAGAGGGTAAATTTTGTTGTGAAATATTTGATTTGTTACATTTCAATGCTGGCACATGTGTGCATGATTCCAGGGTCTACATCAAAATATTTACTGCTGATCACATCCAAAATCTGTCCTCATCTTTACCACCACTATTACAGACTGTTAATAATCTTTCATACTGTTTTCAAGCTTGTATCCTACCTTTTTCTGGAACTCCAGTTGTTCTTGGAACACCCTCTTCAGTGACACTCATGCCATGCAGCACTTCATCTCTATTTTCTAACTTGACCTTGACATCTTCTTGGAACACACCACCCTGGGTTGCAGCGGCAAGTAGTTCTTCATAACGCCTCTCTATCTCTTGGACATCGTTATTCTCTGTTGTCCCACCCCTGTTTCTGCTATTGTCTACATCGGGTGGTGAGGTAAAATATGTATCATTCACTTCTTGTTTTATGGCTATCTGGTTGGCAGAATCATTGTTGGCATTTGTGGCCTGTCTCACACCCTGATCTATATCAGTTGTATCTTTCATTGGGAGGATTTCATGGATAGCTGGAATGCCGACTTTGGTATCTTCTGTTTGTGGAGGGTCCACATCCATATCTGTGAAACATATAAATCAGCATAATTATTTTCCTTTTATCGCTAGACAACTTAAATGATTCATGCTATACCTATAAATATGAACATACATATATATATATATATATATTTGTCCACAGATCAAAAAGGAATCACAAATCATAAAGGAATATTATATTAAAGGATATCAAAGGAATATTTGCAAAAGGAGAAAATCATGAAAGCTTTCAGCCAGGAAAAAGATATTTGATTTTAAATTGATTAATATTCTTGATTCAATTTTATCTAAAATATCAAAATGTCACGAGTTTGGTCCACCATCTTACCAGTGACAGCAGTATCTCCTCCTATATTTTGATCCATGTTATTACTCTGTGCTCCACTGACAGGGAAACCATCCAGGGCTGGCTCTTCCTTAATCTTCATGACCTTATCCTGGATTGTATCACCTTCTTGGCCCAGACCTTGAACCATGCCTGCATCTCTTGAGTTCTCTACTTCATCTTGAACTATATTTCCCAGTTGGGATTTAACTTTTATACCTTGGGTCACCACACCATGGACTTTCATATCCTGATCACCGTCATTATCCTTACTGTTTTTTTTAGTGTTGGTATCATGTTGCTCTTTATCTTGAGCATCTCCCTGGATCTCACTCTCATCCTGAGCCTTTCCCTGGATCTCATTCTCATCCTGAGCCTTTCCCTGGATCTCACTCTCATCCTGAGCCTTTCCCTGGATCTCACTCTCATTCTGAGCCTTTCCCTGGATCTCACTCTCATCCTGAGCCTTTCCCTGGATCTCATTCTCATCCTGAGCCTTTCCCTGGATCTCACCCTGGTCCTGAGCCTTTCCCTGGATCTCACTCTCATCCTGAGCCTCTCCCTGGATCTCATTCTCATCATGAGCCTTTCCCTGGATCTCACTCTGGTCCTGAGCCTTTCCCTGGATCTCACTCTCATCCTGAGCCTCTCCCTGGATCTCATTCTCATCATGAGCCTTTCCCTGGATCTCACTCTCATCCTGAGCCTTTCCCTGGATCTCACTCTCATCCTCACCCTGGATCTCACTCTTATCCCGAGCCTCTCCCTGGATCTCACTCTCATCTTCACCCTGGATCTCACTCTCCTTCAGAGCCTCACACTGGATATCACTCTCCTTCAGAGCCTCACCCTGGATATCACTCTCCTTCAGAGCCTCACCCTGGATCTCACTCTCATCCTGAGACTCACCCTGGATCTCAGTCTCATCCTGAGCATCTCCCTGGATCTTGCTCTTATTCTGAGGCTCAACCTGGATCTTACTTCCATCTTGAAGCTCTCCCTGGATCTCAGTATCATCTTGTTTTAACCTGTGGGTTTTGGCCTCTTTTTGGATCAAGCCCTCGTGATTAGCCTCATTTGGACAAATTCCCTGGATCTCAACCATATCTTCAACATGTCCCTCAGCTTCTAAATTATGCTCCTTAAACTCAATCTGACACTCAAACTGTTCCTGGATGTCAACCTTCAGCTTTGCCTGTTTAGGGGCATTGGGCTCATCTTGGTACTTTGATGCATCCTGGACATGTTTCTGGGCTGTGTTCTGAGACTCAACCTGAGACACAATTTTGCCTACAGCCTCAACTTGTAAATCTGTCTCATCTGGGAGCTCTGGTGCTTTATATCGGCTTGTCTTGATTTTAATTTCATCATGTATTGTATCCGCATCACCGATTTGTTCAATTTCATCTTGGACCTCCATTTGAAATTTCTGAGCTTGAAACTCATTTTGGAATGCATTCATATTTTTGATATGTTCGGAATGATCATAGGGTTCTGCCTGGCCTTTCCTACCATTAATCTCACCCTGGATCTCATTTTCATATTTTTCCAGACTTGGAGACTGGTTTTGTTCATTATCCTGAATGTTGTCCCCTGTGCTTGTGGTGGCTATTACATCCACTTCCATGCTGTAATTCTCCCATGAAATCTGCAAAATATAAGAAGCAATCATGTACAATTTCCATTTGTCATTTTTATGGGCTATTAAGTTGACAAAGTTTGGTCTGAACCACTCACGATTTTTTTTAAAGAACCCCATTTCCAAAAATGCTACTCGCAAGGGACTAGTTACCGCCGATGAAGTAGACCGTGACTGGCAGCGGCGACAAGGGTCCTCACCAGCTAAGCCGCTGTAATCGGCGGTTATTGGTAGCGACGGAAAACTGGTCCCTCACGAGTAAAAAGTTTAGATTTAAATTTTCAATAATCTATTCCATTAAAGCTTTAACAGTAAAGCAAACATAACAAAAATTACTGAAACCAATTGCCAATAAACTTGCATACAATTGAAACAATTTCGAGCATTATCAGGAGGAAAAGCTCACTGAAATCTCTAACATATATCACTGTCTTTGTCTTGTTCTCAGGATTTCAACATCAAATTTACAGGGAGGACATTACTCATTAGCAGCCACCATGGGTCCGGACTGTAGGGTAAGTAAAGCATCAAATACTGGTGGATATTGGACGATAGTGATTTAGTGGTAGATTGAGTGCATATTCCCCATCTGTAAGTTTAATTGGCAAAACCAATTGGCATCCCGTTCTCTGTCAGTTGCTGATCCATATAATTCAAAAAATGCAGTTCAGGCTTCACTCATGGCTCTATCCACTTAAAGTTAAACAGATCCGAAGACACTGCCTTAACTATTATCCATGTGTCTGAACAAAAAGATTGACCCCAAAATTTGCAGTTCATTTGGCACAAAAATTCTGAGGGCACGAGAGTACTGTTAACAAATAGTTATGCACACTTACATTATTTTCCTCATATATATGTCGAATATGCTCTTATGAAGCTAACTCAGTCATGTTGATGTCCTGGAATAAAAACTCAGATGTTTTGCGTGAACCTTTTGGAAATGAAGAATGGGGGTCGGTGTCGTGTGTCTGCACTCAAGTTCCCCCACAATGTTTATTAATATAATTTTTTTCCACCAGGTGGCCCTACATCACAATTTCAATCTTTTTAAAACTTCTGCAACTCCCTTTCCTATCTCTTAAAAAAAATATTGCATTTCAAAAATGAGAAACATTTTCATGTACATGCATATAAGAATATTTAGGTTGGTATACAAAAATTGAAATAGCAATTGTCCACGTCAATCTCGCAAGCACCAGAGGACAGTAATATGATCATCCAACCCCAAACTTCCCAACAGAGGGCGACATGGTGAACACCACATCGTCCACCAGTCACACACAAACCTTTTATGGAAGGGGAGGTAGACATCTCACCAACTGGGCCACGTCCCGTGAATATTTTTATAATATATATATATAATTTTCAATTTATATGGGCAAATTATCGCAGAAAATGCAATGAATATATTCATTTTAAGATGCAGGATGAGGACAGAAAAAAATGCCCCATTCAAAGAGGCTTCAGACATCACAAAATATTTTTTTAACATTTTTTTTTTACCTTCCTGAAGCAAAAGGAATGATAACATATAACTGTTGAACAAACTTACTCCTATTTTGCGCTGTACAGAGTGCGGTGCCCCGGGGCCAAGGCACCACACAGAACACTGGCTCAAAATAAAAGATTGTCAATTAAGGTCAACTAAATGTCAAATGGCCATCTCAGAGGAGATCTCATGAGCTTTTAGAATTATTGTTTAACAGAGCACAGTGAGGCAAATTTATCTCTCATGATCGTGTGAGTGAGTTTCATATACTAGTACCACACCAACTCCCACCTACTTTCTTGGAGCTAATTATATAATAAGTGCAAGCAAAGATGGATTATCCATCTTTGGTTCCAGGTTAACCACAAGTGATGAAATATGGCCAATTGGGGTCATTGATACGATTAAAAAATGACTACAACTGTGAAGGCCGTCAAAATAAGCTAGGGACACACTTTATCATTCGGAGATGATTGGGAAAAACTTTTATTGATGTTTAACATGGCACCTTTTTTTAAAGACAAAATTAATGAACATTTTCAACCTGGGCCTCAAAATAACATCCCCAAAAAATTATTGCTGTTTAAAGTCTGTTTAGTTTTGATGTATACGCTGCAATAAAATTTGTCAGAAAATTATATAAAAGATCTGAGGCTGTGGTATTTGAGGCTGCAACGGAAATTTGTAGCTCCTTGAAATCACTATAATACTCATATAAAACTACAATTCTCTTCATATAAAACTACAATTATCTTCAATGCTTGGAGCAGAGAAATGAAATAAATGTAAACTTCATAATCAGTGGAAAATTGAAACGAATGTTTATTCGTGATATGTATAGCTTTAAATTGTGGTTTTGATGGGTTAATCTATTTTTAAAAAAATTACATCAAAATGTTCTTATCCTGCACCTATATAGCGGCATCGTAACAACGGCCAAGGCGGACTATGATCTGCCCCTCCTGATCTCGGATTGATAAGACTAGAAGGTATATTATAGATGTTTTTATATATAAGTTATATGTAAGATTGGGGATGGGTGGAGCAAGCGATCAAATATGGAGAATTTGGAAAAAAGTAAGTAAATGTTATAATTGATAATGTATCTACTAACTTAGCCATTTTATTGATTTAATCATCCAATTTACCCAGTGAAATTACACCAACACAACCTTTTAATCACTAGCAACCTTTAAATCACTACCCACTTGTCACATCAGAACTGTGACAAGTGGGTAGTGTCACCTTCTGAATACATAGGAGGGCAAACATAGAAAATAATAATCTATTATAGATTAATAGTTATTCATGTGGGGACCTATTTTCAAATTCAATATATTTTACAAAACAATAAACGATTAAACGGGCTCAAATATTTCAGGCCCATCAAATGTAAAATGGAATTATTGTGTTTTGACATGTCTCAGAGTGCCAGAAATATTATGATCATAGGACCAACATTTAGTCAGGTTATGGTTGAAAACTAAATCCAATTCCATAATCTTGAAAGTCTTGCACATAAAACAGAATAAAATATCGTTTAACTCTAAGTTCAAAATAAGTGTCTTCATGAGCAATCTCCTCGGGTTGACGCCACCTGCCGTCAGATCTGTGCCAGGTGTGCCACACTCGAAGCGCACTAGCCTCAAGTCAAGCTCTAATGATCTGCATATCGCAGCCACCACTTGTTAAATAGCATGGCCCTGAGAACTAAATTTAGTTTGGGCTCCTGATTGGTCGGTTTAGACACACCTCTATTTTGATTGGCTGACACTCTCTTAAAATAGTACATTCACCACGTGGCTGTTTAAATATTTAAATATCCTGATCATTATGTTGATAAGCATTCTGCAATTCGAGGAGTACACTGAAGTTAGAATATAACAAACAACATGGGAACCGAATCAGATACAAGCGGCAGTAACCCAGAGTTAGATTATTCTGACCAGAATGAAGTAGAGAGCAATGGGAATTATTTAGAGACAAGGGTAATTAAAACAAAGCAGTACCGATGTATGATCGTAGGAGATCTTGGAGTGGGGAAGACCAGCCTACTCGCCACTCACGCCACTGGCAACTTCCCCGGGGAACACGTACCTACGGTATTCGGCAGCTTTGCGGGTAGGATATGCATTTCTTTGTTTTATTACACCTTTTGTCCCCAGCACAATTTTGTGTTTAAATACAGATAATGTCCTGAAAAAAATATGGAATTGATGCTAAAATCCAAAATTGTTTTATAATTGATTCTAAATTTATTAAAAACAGATGATTCTGATATATATTCAGGACAAACAAAATTATCAATATTGATAGCAATTTTATTAAGAATGAGGCTATTTATCAATCCATAATCAATCAACCAGATTGAAAGAGTAATGTATTTGGTAAATGTACTGTAGTTCATAGACTATAACACTGAATGATTCTATTTTCTAAGCAGTAAATATTTACCTTTTTTCAAATGACAGATTGAATTATAATTTAATTTTGACAACGCATTTCAGCTCCCATGGAAACCCTTGCCAACGACAATGGAATTACCAGGGTCGATATGGAATATATAGACACAACTAGTCAGGTAACCATAGAAACCAATTTGCAATATATCATCTTAAAATAGAGGAAGATGATATTTAAATCTTCCCAAATTTTGCATTACATAGTGTTTTTTTATTCTGTATTTTTTTTTAGTTTAATCGAACGTTTAATACATCCCTGTTAATTTGTTAATGTTTTGTTCATCACTTATATATAGTTAGATATATAGATAGTTGGACGGGAATAAACATGTCTACGAAGTTTGCATTCATAATTTGAATTCTTTGTAAAAAAAATAAATAAATAAATAAATGAATAAATAGTTCCGCAGGAAATGACACGTGGAGTGTGATGATTGTTATATTTACAATGTCAATATTCACTAACCACGAATAGTGTCATTATGATATCATGATAACTATATTGACAATGATGAAGAAATGTGTTGATAATATTGGTCATAGCTTTAGTCATCTGTCTTTTCTTGCCCGCCCTTACTAAGATTAGTAATCAAAAAGGTTTCATCATAAAAGGTGAATAACATTATCACTTTATATCCTGTCATGCATAAATGACCATCTATGATTCAATGCAAAAACTAGACTCGCAGCCATTACTTGAAAACTCATTCCAGAACTGCCATTGTAATGTTGAGTCAAGTCAACCAATGCTGTACCATGCTAAACAGAGGTTGTCAATTACATAACTACATAGGTTGAGAATCGACTATCTCTGTTTAGCAGAATACTAAATCTATTGAAGATTAGGAAATATTGCCTCTTCTAAGAGCCAACAAGTTCAATTTATTTCTGAAATAGTCTCAACTCACTTTTTCTGTTATATTGAATAACTATGTACTGAAAACGTCTACTAATTAGTTTTTTAAAAGGAGATTTCTACACATTTCAGAATATAACTTTTTTTAAAGAAACCTGAAAAAACGTTTGAAAGCTTACACCCTTACACATATAAATAGATGAAATTAATCAACCCAATTAAAATGGATTATTTTATTGTTAAACCTTATTAATGATTCCCATGTGATGATTCAGCTATTTTTCATAATAAATATTAATTGTGAAGAAAAGTTATCCTAATTTTTATTTTTAGTCAGTTCATAGTGCTTCCAAAATGTGTTCCCCTCGAATGTTCAAGCACTAATTAATATTTTGCTCTCAGCTTAATTTTACCTTTAAAATATCAGCATGTCTGAGGTTATCATATTTCAAACTTTAAAGTTGCATATTATTTCATAATCAAGTTGTTGTTTATGCTCATCATGAACTAGACCACCATCTTCTAAGAAATGTCTGGGAAGTTTGCGAGGACAAAGGGTTAATGCTATTCTATCAGTCGGCGATTTTCATCAAATTTAAAAGTCTAAATTCCACATCATAATCGCATGACGTCTATGAATACACATAGTGTATTTCAAAATATGTAGCTTGAGCAGTCTTTATGATATGATTTGTAATGAACAAGCAATTAGGATTCATAATGTCAAATGTCGCCGTGTTGACTGTTTAAATCGGACTCCACCCAAACTCAAGAATGCTGAGGTGAAAGGGCATCTCAGGCTAGTTCAAATACACACATAAAGCTCTCTCCTCTTTATAAGTTACCTTGCATGTATTAACCAGCCAAAATGTGCCCGGAATCTCTCCACTTTTGGAGGTCCTCAGTAAGAAATGAATTGCCTTGTAACACGAATAGACAGTTATGACAGAGATATTTAAACAATAAATGTCTCTGGTTATGATGGGTGGGTTTCTTGAGTGGTGGTTTCATGGCCTGTCCAGGTGAGTTGCCTCCACCCAACATTGATAGAAACAACTAGACCGCATCAGACATAAACTCTTCACTCCGTGGTTGCACAGACTTGTTGCTTTTTGTAAATCATGCTAGTTTCTTGCTTAATATGAGTTTTACTCTCGTGGGCCGTGAGCTAAATAACTGAATTGTATACTTGAATCACATTTAAGATTTTTTTACTCATGATACAATTATTGTATCGATTGTGGATAATTTATATAACGTTCATTTTATTTTATTTATTTTTTTTCTTGAAAAATATCAAAATGATTCTTGAAAAATATCAAAACGATTCTTCAAAAGGAAGTTATTAAAATGTAAACTACAAATATATTTCACATGTTGTAAATTCAAAACATTTTGAATGTTCTTGTTTATTCTGTCATAAATTATTGTTCTGACCTCAGCGCTAGCCTTGTTAAGATATGCTTTGTTATTTTATATTGTCATGGTTAACTTGCGGGACTAATACTTTGCGCCTAATATATTTTGCGCCAAAGATTTTTTCACTTTTTCACATTGAATGTGCCAAGATGCAAGCAAATTCCACATTACTGTGCCATATACATCTCGATATTTGATATATAAGTTAGGGATGGCACAGTATAAAAATAAATAAGAATTCTTTTTTTAATCCCCGTACTTTGAATGAAGTGAAAATTCATTGCAGGTCGCTTGCCATTATTTTTGTTGATTAGCTCATACAACCAACAAACTTATTCTTATTGGTTAATCACATGACCCAAGCAGATCTCATTGTTAATCACACCTCGGTATTAATTAAACATGCATAGATGGTTAAAATGCAGGATCATATTTGACATTTACATTAATGATGTCATACCTTTGCTATATGCATACATTTGTTTCTCAATTTATTTCAGGATGGTTATGATCAACAACGTATCATGTCCTACAACAGCTGTAACATTATCATGATCTGTTTCTCTGTCACTAGTCAAACATCACTGGAAAACGTCTCAAACAAATGGCTTCCTGAAATTGACCAGCACGCCCCATTGACGCCATTTCTGTTGGTGGCTAATAAGATAGACTCGAGGAAAGAAACAACTTCTCAAAATTCCAATACTCCGTGGATTTGTGAAAATGACAACGATATCTTGCAGATTGTAAAATACAAAGAAGGGTTGAAAACTGCCAAACGTTTAGGCGCACAGCGTTACGTTGAGTGTTCCGCCATGACGCGCCAGGGCGTTAGTGACGTGTTTCAACAGGTACGTGACGTTGTGACGTCTCATCAAAAACGTAGACGCTCAAAGCGGGAACGTGCAAAAGACGGACTCTCATCTCTGTTTTGTGGATTCTCAAGGCATTGACAAAAATATAGTATAGGACAGATATGATACTATTTAAAATATGTATATTTATGTATATTAAATATTTATTTTTCTTCATAACCACGCAGTAGAACAAAATAACTATTATGCTGACGTTTAAATCGCATTGTTTATCTGGATATTGTATCGACAGGAATATTGATGAATTCTGGTTATAACAAAATTTCACTCACAAAACATCAATTTTCCCGCCAAAGAGACACTTTTACTGAGCCAAATATCCTACCAAAAAGTCCACACATTCGTAGAATAAAACATTCCATGGTTTTGACATAATTGATATGGCTTGAAAATAATGTCATTATTTATGATTTATTTTTGCTCACATATACTATGCAAGTCCAGGATTACAGTGATATGATTTTTTCTGAATATATTGCAATTTGTTAGTCAAATATGTATTTGCCATATATCGTTTAATCCTTTTAAGTTATTGGCGAAATAAATCATCACATATATTCTTTCTTGTGTAAGATTAATATTTTGTTAATAAAGATATTTTAATTTGCTAATATTGTATATAAATTCATGTATTGACAAGTTCTTCATTTGTAAACAATTCATCATTTAGAGAATAATAGAGAATAACTATGTTAATTTGGAACAAAAGTTGATGCACAAAAGCTGTAAGAATAGCTCTCTTGACTTGCGACACCAAGTATTGCAAATTATATATAATATAGATATATATATCTCACACAAAATAAAGAATATGACATGTATTATGTATGTATGATTGAGCACATATTGTGTTCGTCATGAAACAGATGCCTTGCGCCGACAGGATATTGAGTGAACTTAGAAAGCTTATAATGCACCTGGCAATGTGGAGAACCACGCCTTTACTGAATATAAGAAAACCCCTTCTCACAGTCAATCAAGAATCCCCATAAACCCCGGAACTCCCCAGGTTTAAGTGCGTGAAGGGTTGGGTTTTGCTGGAACTTCAAATTGACTTGTGTTTTACGTGTACCTGTAGTATCTACATATATATTTAACTTAAAATTAATTTCAGTTCTCTTATATAAAAGTATACTTTCAGCACCTCATGAATAATTCCACAAATCTTTTCATTGTGAACAATTAACTAATTACAATTATTATTATCATCAAATAGTGACATTTGAAGCCCAGACATGCATGTTGTTTTTCACGGGTGCTATATTTGTATGTGAATATTTCAGTTGGACGCCTACCTGGATATATATTTACCTTGGAGGTGTTCATGAATATTTGTATATCTATGTCAATAAATATATGATTTTTTTCAAAGTTCCTGGTGTGCTGGTCATGACTTTCATACTAAGGGTTGTCAGGCTTCCCGTCTTAAATCTTCTCTCCGATCATCCCTCCTGTCTCCAATCACAAGATATGATAATGGGTCACATACAAAGGAGAGTAAGATGACCAAATTCCCGGGACCAAATATAACTAGAAATGCAGGCATAGGCTTTTTATTTACATCTTCGGATGATAAATGATCGAATGTGAACCTTTGTAGTCGATTTAAAAAAAATAAAACATAGTTGGTGACCTTAAAGCGGAGGTGTTCATGAATATTTGTATATCTATGTCAATAAATATATGATTTTTTTCAAAGTTCCTGGTGTGCTGGTCATGACTTTCATACTAAGGGTTGTCAGGCTTCCCGTCTTAAATCTTCTCTCCGATCATCCCTCCTGTCTCCAATCACAAGATATGATAATGGGTCACATACAAAGGAGAGTAAGATGACCAAATTCCCGGGACCAAATATAACTAGAAATGCAGGCATAGGCTTTTTATTTACATCTTCGGATGATAAATGATCGAATGTGAACCTTTGTAGTCGATTTAAAAAAAATAAAACATAGTTGGTGACCTTAAAGCGGCCCAAAAATGTACCCGAAAATGCATTTCTCAAAACGGGACTACAGAGCTTTTATCAACAAAATCCAAGTGTAGATTTCTGATCAAGGTCACAACAAATTTCAAAGGGAACTATAAGATTATGGTGATATGCTGAGCTATGGTGAAATAATATCCATAGTATCAGCGTATAAGGGTTTATGCTGCAAATTATAAAAACCCATTAACACTCAACGACAAATATATAATACGTCACTATGACTATCAACGTGATGATGCCTTAATACACTAAATATATTTCCCCGATACTCTGATGATGCCTTATGACACTGTAAATATAGCTCCTTGATACGCTATGTCATGAATATGTCTCCCCATACCTTGATGATGCCTCAGTACAATGTTAATAAATCTCCCTGACAGCCTGATACCTAACATGCCTTAATACACTGCACACATATCTCCCTGATACCCTGATGTTACCTTAATACACTGTAAATATAACTCCCTGATACCCTGATGTCACCTTAATACACTGTAAATATATCTCCCTGATAACCTGATGTTGCCTTAATACACTGCACATATAACTCCCTGGTACCATGATGATGTCTTAATACACTGCACATATATCTCCCTGATAACCTGATGTTGCCTTAATACACTGCACATATAACTCCCTGATCCCCTGATGTTGCCTTAATACACTGCACATATATCTCCCTGATCCCCTGATGTTGCCTTAATACACTGCACATATATCTCCCTGATACCCTGATGTTGCCTTAATACACTGCACATATATCTCCCTGATCCCCTGATGTTGCCTTAATACACTGCACATATATCTCCCTGATACCCTGATGTTGCCTTAATTCACTGTAAATATATCTCCCTTATAGCTAATGCTGACATGGTGCTAAAAGTTGCCCTGTCATCATGACGTGTCTTTTCCTAAAGCGACTATATACCTCACTTGGGGGGGGGGAGGGGGGTATAAAACGGAGTGAGGACCAATCATGGTGATTAAACATTTGAACAGTGCAGGCTGGCGAAAGCATTCTTCGTGCCTACTGTAGTTGTCTTGAAAATCACTGTGACTTGTGATAACTGTCACCAAGTGAAACAACGAATCCAAGATGGCAGAAAGTTGGTCAAATATGGCACAAATTGTCATTTCTCTCCTTGGCCAGGGACAATACGAGTTAACATAACCCAGCCTTGACGCTTGGATCATAGAAAGCAGATTATATTAACTAAGCTATGTCACTTTTTTTCAGACAATGAATTTTCAGCATCTTGTTGTTAAATCTGATAAATTGGATCAATACATCCAGATTTGGAATTAAAGCATCTTCGTTTGTTTTGTTATGTTTCTGATTGTGAGAGTTTGTTTGTGTGGGTTATCTTAGTCAAACTTAAACTCTGACCAGATAAAGCTGACTGGTTGTGCCCATATATCGCACATATATAAGTCTAGTAACTTGACAAAATTAAAGGCAAGTAAGGAATTAAGACTGTCCTACCTTTAGACAAAAAGCTTTCATCACTCGTAGGACCCCCAAAATTAAAGGCAAGTAAGCAATTAAGACTGTCCTACCTTTAGACAAAAAGCTTTCATCACTCGTAGGACCCCTGTCTAGAACTTATTCTGCGTATATTTTAAAGTCAAGTCTCATCAATTGTTATGTATCCCCTTTTGCTTAGAATCTTGTTTGGGTAAATTACCATATAATTCTGGGGCACTGTTACATACTATAGTAAGTGTAATAAGGCTTTGGTCATTTTCCAGGAGCTGTTTACTTGGATACCAAACCAAGTCATTAACTTTTTTCTTCAAATTATCACAATTGTATTTCAGTTACAAAAACAGGTATATGTTATGGCTGTATGGGATATTTTGTTAATGAATTAAGTTAATTAAAGGATTGTTTTACATGCAAGCAATTCGCAAACGTTGAGGTAAATTTGAGTAAGAATCTAATGCTGTATCTGAAATATTATTGTGAGAACTTATATTATATTTAGGAAAATAACTAAGTGGAGAAACTATTTTCCACATTTAGATTATTTAGTCATGGTCTGGAAATAAAGAGGGGTAGATACGGTAGAAATCCTAAACCACAGTAGGAATGAATTACTGAATAGACTGAAACCGAAGAACATTATTTTATCATGACATGTCCCACCTTCAGACAGGAACGCATTAACATTCTGAATAATTTGACAAGTACAATGTACAAGTACAATGAACAAGTACAATGAACAAGTACAACGCCTAATAAACACCCCATAAGTCATAGTGTAACATTTAAAAACATGATGAGGAACAAAATCACCGAATTCGTCAGAATCATAATGGGATATATATATCTACATGAAATATATAACATAAGGGAAATGTTTCTTCAAGAAGTATAATATAGTAACAGTAGCGCACCATCTTGTTATCCTATTTTTGTAAATCTGTTATTTTATTATCATAAAATGATATGTACAAGCAGATAATGTACTTGAGTGCCGACTGTTACAGTGTAAATCTTTTAGATGTTGTTACTATTATACATGGGGTATTATTGAAAAGGGGTGGGTATTATAGTCAGTATAGTGGTAGACTATAAATGGAGACTGGGGAGGGGGCTGCCATTAATCAGGGGCCCACCACTACCAACTTCGTTAAAAATTGAGATAGAGATGTGAAACTTGGGCAGAGTATGTTATAGAATGTTGTGAACAACATATCACTCAGCTAAAAAAAAAAATTCCAATATGCATTTTTAGTATTTTCTAGAAGGAAATATTTAAAAAAAATACCAGCCAGCTAAACTTTGGGATTTTGGCTGTCAGCTGTTATTGTTTACCAGCTGGGAAAGTTACCAGCTCAGAATTTGTATGGAATTAACAGCTGTTAACTTTGGATGTTTGTCAATGCCAATTTTTTTTCAATAGCTGGTAATGAGCCAATTTCTTTAATAAATAATTAAATGTTAAAAACTTATAATTACAGTAGAATTATCATTAGGCTTGAACAATCTTTGTCAAATAGTGTTCATACAATATAATTTATTTTTTATTTTGCAGTTTTCAATGGCGAAATTGCCAGTTGGTGTCAAAATCTCAATACTTTACCAGCCAGCCAATTAAATTCATCAGTCTGTCAGCTAGGCCATTTTGAAATGTCAAATGTATTTTGAGCCAGCTGATTTATACAAAAAAAAGTTCCCAGCTGGTATGTTTACTAGCTGGAAATGAAATGCATTAGTTACAAGCTGCTAGCCAGAAAAGTGTGCATATTGGTTCTTTTTGCATATCATATAGTGGTGGGCCCCTGATTAATTGATTCGTACACATTTTAGTGCAATAAAATAATTTGAAATTGTAACCATCTTTATCTTATAAGGATGTAGGTAGATAGCACATTTAAAAAATCAATTCCAAGACCATATATATCACAAATGTTACATTTTGTAAGAAAATGAATTTTGGGGCAAATGGCTTCGAATTTTAAATCATTTGATGTCAGTTTGTAGATATAAGCAAGAAAATAAGACATACCAACTCAGAAAATTAATCTTTTTCAAAAATCCAGATTGATAACTTTTGTGAGAATGATAAATTGAAGCACTTCCAAAGAACATTGATCTATAGATTCTTTGGCACTGTTCGGTACGAGCGTGAAGTTCATTTGATATTTGATATTTGATATTTGACGTTTTTTTCAAAGTATGCCTCCAAGTATATATCTATACACACTTATAGGATATGGGTCAAAACAGGATATAAAAGGATATATACCCTGTCAAAAGCGGATATATCATTTTTATTCGCAATAAATCCAATTTTTATACATTTATAACTTAGAAATGTTTTTTAAATGATCTCAAAGACTTTTGATTGACTAATGGGGCCTTAGACATACTTGGTAGACATGTCTAGATTATGTCTAGCCCCCTCAATATGAGAGCATAAATCTGAGTTCAATGGAATAGCCCTTTTCCCCTGGCAAAGTCAATATATTCGACCTACTGACTGGTATGAGGTTGGGGAGGGGGGGGGGGAGAGTACTAAAAGGACTTTTGATTGACTAATGGGGCCTTAGACATACTTGGTAGACATGTCTAGATTATGTCTAGCCCCCTCAATATGAGAGCATAAATCTGAGTTCAATGGAATAGCCCTTTTCCCCTGGCAAAGTCAATATATTCGACCAACTGACTGGTATGAGGTTGGGGAGGGGGGGGAAGTACTAAAAGGACTTTTGATTGACTAATGGGGCCTTAGACATACTTGGTAGACATGTCTAGATTATGTCTAGCCCCCTCAATAGGAGAGCATAAATCTGAGTTCAATGGAATAGCCCTTTTCCCCTGGCAAAGTCAATATATTCGACCTACTGACTGGTATGAGGTTGGGGAGGGGGGGGGAGAGTACTAAAAGGACTTTTGATTGACTAATGGGGCCTTAGACATACTTGGTAGACATGTCTAGATTATGTCTAGCCCCCTCAATATGAGAGCATAAATCTGAGTTCAATGGAATAGCCCTTTTCCCCTGGCAAAGTCAATATATTCGACCTACTGACTGGTATGAGGTTGGGGAGGGGGGGAGAGTACTAAAAGGACTTTTGATTGACTAATGGGGCCTTAGACATACTTGGTAGACATGTCTAGATTATGTCTAGCCCCCTCAATAGGAGAGCATAAATCTGAGTTCAATGGAATAGCCCTTTTCCCCTGGCAAAGTCAATATATTCGACCAACTGACTGGTATGAGGTTGGGGAGGGGGGGGAGAGTACTAAAAGGACTTTTGATTGACTAATGGGGCCTTAGACATACTTGGTAGACATGTCTAGATTATGTCTAGCCCCCTCAATATGAGAGCATAAATCTGAGATTAATGGAATAGCCCTTTTCCCCTGGCAAAGTCAATATATTCGACCTACTGACTGGTATGAGGTTGGGGAGGGGGGGAGAGTACTAAAAGGACTTTTGATTGACTAATGGGGCCTTAGACATACTTGGTAGACATGTCTAGATTATGTCTAGCCCCCTCAATATGAGAGCATAAATCTGAGTTCAATGGAATAGCCCTTTTCCCCTGGCAAAGTCAATATATTCGACCTACTGACTGGTATGAGGTTGGGGAGGGGGGGAGAGTACTAAAAGGACTTTTGATTGACTAATGGGGCCTTAGACATACTTGGTAGACATGTCTAGATTATGTCTAGCCCCCTCAATAGGAGAGCATAAATTTGAGTTCAATGGAATAGCCCTTTTCCCCTGGCAAAGTCAATATATTCGACCAACTGACTGGTATGAGGTTGGGGAGGGGGGGGGAGAGTACTAAAAGGACTTTTGATTGACTAATGGGGCCTTAGACATACTTGGTAGACATGTCTAGATTATGTCTAGCCCCCTCAATATGAGAGCATAAATCTGAGTTCAATGGAATAGCCCTTTTCCCCTGGCAAAGTCAATATATTCGACCTACTGACTGGTATGAGGTTGGGGAGGGGGGGGGGAGAGTACTAAAAGGACTTTTGATTGACTAATGGGGCCTTAGACATACTTGGTAGACATGTCTAGATTATGTCTAGCCCCCTCAATATGAGAGCATAAATCTGAGTTCAATGGAATAGCCCTTTTCCCCTGGCAAAGTCAATATATTCGACCAACTGACTGGTATGAGGTTGGGGAGGGGGGGGGGGAGAGTACTAAAAGGACTTTTGATTGACTAATGGGGCCTTAGACATACTTGGTAGACATGTCTAGATTATGTCTAGCCCCCTCAATATGAGAGCATAAATCTGAGTTCAATGGAATAGCCCTTTTCCCCTGGCAAAGTCAATATATTCGACCTACTGACTGGTATGAGGTTGGGGAGGGGGGGGGGGGAGAGTACTAAAAGGACTTTTGATTGACTAATGGGGCCTTAGACATACTTGGTAGACATGTCTAGATTATGTCTAGCCCCCTCAATATGAGAGCATAAATCTGAGTTCAATGGAATAGCCCTTTTCCCCTGGCAAAGTCAATATATTCGACCAACTGACTGGTATGAGGTTGGGGAGGGGGGGGAAGTACTAAAAGGACTTTTGATTGACTAATGGGGCCTTAGACATACTTGGTAGACATGTCTAGATTATGTCTAGCCCCCTCAATAGGAGAGCATAAATCTGAGTTCAATGGAATAGCCCTTTTCCCCTGGCAAAGTCAATATATTCGACCTACTGACTGGTATGAGGTTGGGGAGGGGGGGGGGGGAGAGTACTAAAAGGACTTTTGATTGACTAATGGGGCCTTAGACATACTTGGTAGACATGTCTAGATTATGTCTAGCCCCCTCAATATGAGAGCATAAATCTGAGTTCAATGGAATAGCCCTTTTCCCCTGGCAAAGTCAATATATTCGACCTACTGACTGGTATGAGGTTGGGGAGGGGGGGAGAGTACTAAAAGGACTTTTGATTGACTAATGGGGCCTTAGACATACTTGGTAGACATGTCTAGATTATGTCTAGCCCCCTCAATAGGAGAGCATAAATCTGAGTTCAATGGAATAGCCCTTTTCCCCTGGCAAAGTCAATATATTCGACCAACTGACTGGTATGAGGTTGGGGAGGGGGGGGAGAGTACTAAAAGGACTTTTGATTGACTAATGGGGCCTTAGACATACTTGGTAGACATGTCTAGATTATGTCTAGCCCCCTCAATATGAGAGCATAAATCTGAGATTAATGGAATAGCCCTTTTCCCCTGGCAAAGTCAATATATTCGACCTACTGACTGGTATGAGGTTGGGGAGGGGGGGAGAGTACTAAAAGGACTTTTGATTGACTAATGGGGCCTTAGACATACTTGGTAGACATGTCTAGATTATGTCTAGCCCCCTCAATATGAGAGCATAAATCTGAGTTCAATGGAATAGCCCTTTTCCCCTGGCAAAGTCAATATATTCGACCTACTGACTGGTATGAGGTTGGGGAGGGGGGGGAGAGTACTAAAAGGACTTTTGATTGACTAATGGGGCCTTAGACATACTTGGTAGACATGTCTAGATTATGTCTAGCCCCCTCAATAGGAGAGCATAAATTTGAGTTCAATGGAATAGCCCTTTTCCCCTGGCAAAGTCAATATATTCGACCAACTGACTGGTATGAGGTTGGGGAGGGGGGGGAGAGTACTAAAAGGACTTTTGATTGACTAATGGGGCCTTAGACATACTTGGTAGACATGTCTAGATTATGTCTAGCCCCCTCAATATGAGAGCATAAATCTGAGTTCAATGGAATAGCCCTTTTCCCCTGGCAAAGTCAATATATTCGACCTACTGACTGGTATGAGGTTGGGGAGGGGGGGGGAGAGTACTAAAAGGACTTTTGATTGACTAATGGGGCCTTAGACATACTTGGTAGACATGTCTAGATTATGTCTAGCCCCCTCAATATGAGAGCATAAATCTGAGTTCAATGGAATAGCCCTTTTCCCCTGGCAAAGTCAATATATTCGACCAACTGACTGGTATGAGGTTGGGGAGGGGGGGGGGGGAGAGTACTAAAAGGACTTTTGATTGACTAATGGGGCCTTAGACATACTTGGTAGACATGTCTAGATTATGTCTAGCCCCCTCAATATGAGAGCATAAATCTGAGTTCAATGGAATAGCCCTTTTCCCCTGGCAAAGTCAATATATTCGACCTACTGACTGGTATGAGGTTGGGGAGGGGGGGAGAGTACTAAAAGGACTTTTGATTGATTAATGGGGCCTTAGACATACTTGGTAGACATGTTTAGATTATGTCTAGCCCCCTCAATATG
The DNA here is from genome assembly GCA_949316495.1 of Amphiduros pacificus. Classification (NCBI taxonomy): domain Eukaryota; kingdom Metazoa; phylum Annelida; class Polychaeta; order Phyllodocida; family Hesionidae; genus Amphiduros; species Amphiduros pacificus. The sequence continues at coordinate 33,006,057 of OX439005.1, read as the reverse complement.
AGAGCATAAATCTGAGTTCAATGGAATAGCCCTTTTCCCCTGGCAAAGTCAATATATTCGACCTACTGACTGGTATGAGGTTGGGGAGGGGGGGAGAGTACTAAAAGGACTTTTGATTGACTAATGGGGCCTTAGACATACTTAGTAGACATGTCTAGATTATGTCTAGCCCCCTCAATATGAGAGCATAAATCTGAGTTCAATGGAATAGCCCTTTTCCCCTGGCAAAGTCAATATATTCGACCTACTGACTGGTATGAGGTTGGGGAGGGGGGGGGAGAGTACTAAAAGGACTTTTGATTGACTAATGGGGCCTTAGACATACTTGGTAGACATGTCTAGATTATGTCTAGCCCCCTCAATATGAGAGCATAAATCTGAGTTCAATGGAATAGCCCTTTTCCCCTGGCAAAGTCAATATATTCGACCTACTGACTGGTATGAGGTTGGGGAGGGGGGGAGAGTACTAAAAGGACTTTTGATTGATTAATGGGGCCTTAGACATACTTGGTAGACATGTCTAGATTATGTCTAGCCCCCTCAATATGAGAGCATAAATCTGAGTTCAATGGAATAGCCCTTTTCCCCTGGCAAAGTCAATATATTCGACCTACTGACTGGTATGAGGTTGGGGAGGGGGGGAGAGTACTAAAAGGACTTTTGATTGACTAATGGGGCCTTAGACATACTTAGTAGACATGTCTAGATTATGTCTAGCCCCCTCAATATGAGAGCATAAATCTGAGTTCAATGGAATAGCCCTTTTCCCCTGGCAAAGTCAATATATTCGACCTACTGACTGGTATGAGGTTGGGGAGGGGGGGAGAGTACTAAAAGGACTTTTGATTGACTAATGGGGCCTTAGACATACTTGGTAGACATGTCTAGATTATGTCTAGCCCCCTCAATATGAGAGCATAAATCTGAGTTCAATGGAATAGCCCTTTTCCCCTGACAAAGTCAATATATTCGACCTACTGACTGGTATGAGGTTGGGGAGGAGGGATGGAGAGTACTAAAAAGACTTTTGATTGACTAATGGGGCCTTAGACATACTTGGTAGACATGTCTAGATTACGTCTAGCCCCCTCAATATGAGAGCATAAATCTGAGTTCAATGGAATAGCCCTTTTCCCCTGGCAAAGTCAATATATTCGACCTACTGACTGGTATGAGGTTGGGGAGGGGGGGAGAGTACTAAAAGGACTTTTGATTGACTAATGGGGCCTTAGACATACTTGGTAGACATGTCTAGATTATGTCTAGCCCCCTCAATATGAGAGCATAAATCTGAGTTCAATGGAATAGCCCTTTTCCCCTGACAAAGTCAATATATTCGACCTACTGACTGGTATGAGGTTGGGGAGGAGGGATGGAGAGTACTAAAAAGACTTTTGATTGACTAATGGGGCCTTAGACATACTTGGTAGACATGTCTAGATTATGTCTAGCCCCCTCAATATGAGAGCATAAATCTGAGTTCAATGGAATAGCCCTTTTCCCCTGGCAAAGTCAATATATTCGACCAACTGACTGGTTATCTCGCTGTTGCTTGACCTTTCCGCTGCCTTTGACACTATTGACCATCAAATCCTTTTGGACAGACTGAGGGATAGATGCAACGTCAAAGGTCATGCACTCTCCTGGATTCGGTCATACCTAATGGACAGGAAGCAATGTGTGAAGGTGGGGATCCATAGATCCCGTCTCAAATCCTTAAAATATGGGGTACCCCAAGGCTCAGTCCTGGGTCCTATACTGTTCACCATTTACATGACACCCCTATCTGATATACTTGTCAAATATGGTCTGAGCTATCACATTTATGCAGATGATACTCAGATCTACATCCCTGTTGACCACGCTTCTCCCCATCATGTGGATATGAGCAGACACAAACTGGAGGAGTGTGTCAGTGAGGTCAGAAACTTCCTCATTACAAACAAGATGAAGATAAATGATGGAAAAACTGAGATGCTCATATGTACTGACAGGTACAGTACTACCACCCATAGCAGTATCCCAACCACAATCAGAGTGGGTGACTCTGATATTGCTCCTAGTCAGTCAGTGGTTGACCTTGGTATCACATTTGACTCCAACATGGACATGAAGGCCCAGATCAAGAAAATGTGTCAGAAAGGCTATTATCACATTAGGAACTTGGCGGCCATCAGACATTGTCTAGATGAGAAGACCGCGGTAACACTTACCCATGCTTTTGTTACATCTACCCTTGACTATGGTAATGGTCTTCTGGCAGGTCTTCCTAAAACTGACATCAGGAAACTGCAATACCTCCAAAACTCTGCAGCACGGGTAGTAGGAAAAATCAGGAAATTTGATCACATTTCAGGAAAATTACAGGAACTGCACTGGCTTCCTGTTCACGCGAGAATTGATTTTAAAATTCTTCTATTAACCTGGAAAGCCCTTAATGGTAAGGCTCCGCCTTACTTACGGGATCTACTCCTGATTAAAGAAGGTGAACGCTGTCTAAGATCCAATGATGGCACCCACCTACAAGTACCTAATACTAGGCTAAGAACAGTAGGTGACAGGGCCTTCTCATCTGTAGGTCCACGACTATGGAATTCCTTGCCTACTAATATTAGGACAAGTACTTCAGTCTCCTCGTTAAAGAATAGGCTGAAAACTCATCTCTTCAGGATGCATGTCCTGAGCTCAGCGCTATGAACAGACTTGTCTGGTATCAGCGCTATACAAATTTTATTATTATTATTATTATTATTATTATGAGGTTGGGGAGGGGGGGGGGGAGAGTACTAAAAGGACTTTTGATTGACTAATGGGGCCTTAGACATACTTGGTAGACATGTCTAGATTATGTCTAGCCCCCTCAATATGAGAGCATAAATCTGAGTTCAATGGAATAGCCCTTTTCCCCTGGCAAAGTCAATATATTCGACCTACTGACTGGTATGAGGTTGGGGAGGGGGGGAGAGTACTAAAAGGACTTTTGATTGACTAATGGGGCCTTAGACATACTTGGTAGACATGTCTAGATTATGTCTAGCCCCCTCAATAGGAGAGCATAAATCTGAGTTCAATGGAATAGCCCTTTTCCCCTGGCAAAGTCAATATATTCGACCAACTGACTGGTATGAGGTTGGGGAGGGGGGGGAGAGTACTAAAAGGACTTTTGATTGACTAATGGGGCCTTAGACATACTTGGTAGACATGTCTAGATTATGTCTAGCCCCCTCAATATGAGAGCATAAATCTGAGTTCAATGGAATAGCCCTTTTCCCCTGGCAAAGTCAATATATTCGACCTACTGACTGGTATGAGGTTGGGGAGGGGGGGGGGAGAGTACTAAAAGGACTTTTGATTGACTAATGGGGCCTTAGACATACTTGGTAGACATGTCTAGATTATGTCTAGCCCCCTCAATATGAGAGCATAAATCTGAGTTCAATGGAATAGCCCTTTTCCCCTGGCAAAGTCAATATATTCGACCAACTGACTGGTATGAGGTTGGGGAGGGGGGGGGAGAGTACTCAAAGGACTTTTGATTGACTAATGGGGCCTTAGACATACTTGGTAGACATGTCTAGATTATGTCTAGCCCCCTCAATATGAGAGCATAAATCTGAGTTCAATGGAATAGCCCTTTTCCCCTGGCAAAGTCAATATATTCGACCTACTGACTGGTATGAGGTTGGGGAGGGGGGGAGAGTACTAAAAGGACTTTTGATTGACTAATGGGGCCTTAGACATACTTGGTAGACATGTCTAGATTATGTCTAGCCCCCTCAATATGAGAGCATAAATCTGAGTTCAATGGAATAGCCCTTTTCCCCTGGCAAAGTCAATATATTCGACCTACTGACTGGTATGAGGTTGGGGAGGGGGGGAGAGTACTAAAAGGACTTTTGATTGACTAATGGGGCCTTAGACATACTTGGTAGACATGTCTAGATTATGTCTAGCCCCCTCAATAGGAGAGCATAAATCTGAGTTCAATGGAATAGCCCTTTTCCCCTGGCAAAGTCAATATATTCGACCAACTGACTGGTATGAGGTTGGGGAGGGGGGGGAGAGTACTAAAAGGACTTTTGATTGACTAATGGGGCCTTAGACATACTTGGTAGACATGTCTAGATTATGTCTAGCCCCCTCAATATGAGAGCATAAATCTGAGATTAATGGAATAGCCCTTTTCCCCTGGCAAAGTCAATATATTCGACCTACTGACTGGTATGAGGTTGGGGAGGGGGGGAGAGTACTAAAAGGACTTTTGATTGACTAATGGGGCCTTAGACATACTTGGTAGACATGTCTAGATTATGTCTAGCCCCCTCAATATGAGAGCATAAATCTGAGTTCAATGGAATAGCCCTTTTCCCCTGGCAAAGTCAATATATTCGACCTACTGACTGGTATGAGGTTGGGGAGGGGGGGAGAGTACTAAAAGGACTTTTGATTGACTAATGGGGCCTTAGACATACTTGGTAGACATGTCTAGATTATGTCTAGCCCCCTCAATAGGAGAGCATAAATTTGAGTTCAATGGAATAGCCCTTTTCCCCTGGCAAAGTCAATATATTCGACCAACTGACTGGTATGAGGTTGGGGAGGGGGGGGAGAGTACTAAAAGGACTTTTGATTGACTAATGGGGCCTTAGACATACTTGGTAGACATGTCTAGATTATGTCTAGCCCCCTCAATATGAGAGCATAAATCTGAGTTCAATGGAATAGCCCTTTTCCCCTGGCAAAGTCAATATATTCGACCTACTGACTGGTATGAGGTTGGGGAGGGGGGGGGGAGAGTACTAAAAGGACTTTTGATTGACTAATGGGGCCTTAGACATACTTGGTAGACATGTCTAGATTATGTCTAGCCCCCTCAATATGAGAGCATAAATCTGAGTTCAATGGAATAGCCCTTTTCCCCTGGCAAAGTCAATATATTCGACCAACTGACTGGTATGAGGTTGGGGAGGGGGGGGGGAGAGTACTAAAAGGACTTTTGATTGACTAATGGGGCCTTAGACATACTTGGTAGACATGTCTAGATTATGTCTAGCCCCCTCAATATGAGAGCATAAATCTGAGTTCAATGGAATAGCCCTTTTCCCCTGGCAAAGTCAATATATTCGACCTACTGACTGGTATGAGGTTGGGGAGGGGGGGAGAGTACTAAAAGGACTTTTGATTGATTAATGGGGCCTTAGACATACTTGGTAGACATGTTTAGATTATGTCTAGCCCCCTCAATATGAGAGCATAAATCTGAGTTCAATGGAATAGCCCTTTTCCCCTGGCAAAGTCAATATATTCGACCTACTGACTGGTATGAGGTTGGGGAGGGGGGGAGAGTACTAAAAGGACTTTTGATTGACTAATGGGGCCTTAGACATACTTAGTAGACATGTCTAGATTATGTCTAGCCCCCTCAATATGAGAGCATAAATCTGAGTTCAATGGAATAGCCCTTTTCCCCTGGCAAAGTCAATATATTCGACCTACTGACTGGTATGAGGTTGGGGAGGGGGGGGGAGAGTACTAAAAGGACTTTTGATTGACTAATGGGGCCTTAGACATACTTGGTAGACATGTCTAGATTATGTCTAGCCCCCTCAATATGAGAGCATAAATCTGAGTTCAATGGAATAGCCCTTTTCCCCTGGCAAAGTCAATATATTCGACCTACTGACTGGTATGAGGTTGGGGAGGGGGGGAGAGTACTAAAAGGACTTTTGATTGATTAATGGGGCCTTAGACATACTTGGTAGACATGTCTAGATTATGTCTAGCCCCCTCAATATGAGAGCATAAATCTGAGTTCAATGGAATAGCCCTTTTCCCCTGGCAAAGTCAATATATTCGACCTACTGACTGGTATGAGGTTGGGGAGGGGGGGAGAGTACTAAAAGGACTTTTGATTGACTAATGGAGCCTTAGACATACTTAGTAGACATGTCTAGATTATGTCTAGCCCCCTCAATATGAGAGCATAAATCTGAGTTCAATGGAATAGCCCTTTTCCCCTGGCAAAGTCAATATATTCGACCTACTGACTGGTATGAGGTTGGGGAGGGGGGGAGAGTACTAAAAGGACTTTTGATTGACTAATGGGGCCTTAGACATACTTGGTAGACATGTCTAGATTATGTCTAGCCCCCTCAATATGAGAGCATAAATCTGAGTTCAATGGAATAGCCCTTTTCCCCTGACAAAGTCAATATATTCGACCTACTGACTGGTATGAGGTTGGGGAGGAGGGATGGAGAGTACTAAAAAGACTTTTGATTGACTAATGGGGCCTTAGACATACTTGGTAGACATGTCTAGATTACGTCTAGCCCCCTCAATATGAGAGCATAAATCTGAGTTCAATGGAATAGCCCTTTTCCCCTGGCAAAGTCAATATATTCGACCTACTGACTGGTATGAGGTTGGGGAGGGGGGGAGAGTACTAAAAGGACTTTTGATTGACTAATGGGGCCTTAGACATACTTGGTAGACATGTCTAGATTATGTCTAGCCCCCTCAATATGAGAGCATAAATCTGAGTTCAATGGAATAGCCCTTTTCCCCTGACAAAGTCAATATATTCGACCTACTGACTGGTATGAGGTTGGGGAGGAGGGATGGAGAGTACTAAAAAGACTTTTGATTGACTAATGGGGCCTTAGACATACTTGGTAGACATGTCTAGATTATGTCTAGCCCCCTCAATATGAGAGCATAAATCTGAGTTCAATGGAATAGCCCTTTTCCCCTGGCAAAGTCAATATATTCGACCAACTGACTGGTTATCTCGCTGTTGCTTGACCTTTCCGCTGCCTTTGACACTATTGACCATCAAATCCTTTTGGACAGACTGAGGGATAGATGCAACGTCAAAGGTCATGCACTCTCCTGGATTCGGTCATACCTAATGGACAGGAAGCAATGTGTGAAGGTGGGGATCCATAGATCCCGTCTCAAATCCTTAAAATATGGGGTACCCCAAGGCTCAGTCCTGGGTCCTATACTGTTCACCATTTACATGACACCCCTATCTGATATACTTGTCAAATATGGTCTGAGCTATCACATTTATGCAGATGATACTCAGATCTACATCCCTGTTGACCACGCTTCTCCCCATCATGTGGATATGAGCAGACACAAACTGGAGGAGTGTGTCAGTGAGGTCAGAAACTTCCTCATTACAAACAAGATGAAGATAAATGATGGAAAAACTGAGATGCTCATATGTACTGACAGGTACAGTACTACCACCCATAGCAGTATCCCAACCACAATCAGAGTGGGTGACTCTGATATTGCTCCTAGTCAGTCAGTGGTTGACCTTGGTATCACATTTGACTCCAACATGGACATGAAGGCCCAGATCAAGAAAATGTGTCAGAAAGGCTATTATCACATTAGGAACTTGGCGGCCATCAGACATTGTCTAGATGAGAAGACCGCGGTAACACTTACCCATGCTTTTGTTACATCTACCCTTGACTATGGTAATGGTCTTCTGGCAGGTCTTCCTAAAACTGACATCAGGAAACTGCAATACCTCCAAAACTCTGCAGCACGGGTAGTAGGAAAAATCAGGAAATTTGATCACATTTCAGGAAAATTACAGGAACTGCACTGGCTTCCTGTTCACGCGAGAATTGATTTTAAAATTCTTCTATTAACCTGGAAAGCCCTTAATGGTAAGGCTCCGCCTTACTTACGGGATCTACTCCTGATTAAAGAAGGTGAACGCTGTCTAAGATCCAATGATGGCACCCACCTACAAGTACCTAATACTAGGCTAAGAACAGTAGGTGACAGGGCCTTCTCATCTGTAGGTCCACGACTATGGAATTCCTTGCCTACTAATATTAGGACAAGTACTTCAGTCTCCTCGTTAAAGAATAGGCTGAAAACTCATCTCTTCAGGATGCATGTCCTGAGCTCAGCGCTATGAACAGACTTGTCTGGTATCAGCGCTATACAAATTTTATTATTATTATTATTATTATTATTATGAGGTTGGGGAGGGGGGGGGGGAGAGTACTAAAAGGACTTTTGATTGACTAATGGGGCCTTAGACATACTTGGTAGACATGTCTAGATTATGTCTAGCCCCCTCAATATGAGAGCATAAATCTGAGTTCAATGGAATAGCCCTTTTCCCCTGGCAAAGTCAATATATTCGACCTACTGACTGGTATGAGGTTGGGGAGGGGGGGAGAGTACTAAAAGGACTTTTGATTGACTAATGGGGCCTTAGACATACTTGGTAGACATGTCTAGATTATGTCTAGCCCCCTCAATAGGAGAGCATAAATCTGAGTTCAATGGAATAGCCCTTTTCCCCTGGCAAAGTCAATATATTCGACCAACTGACTGGTATGAGGTTGGGGAGGGGGGGGAGAGTACTAAAAGGACTTTTGATTGACTAATGGGGCCTTAGACATACTTGGTAGACATGTCTAGATTATGTCTAGCCCCCTCAATATGAGAGCATAAATCTGAGTTCAATGGAATAGCCCTTTTCCCCTGGCAAAGTCAATATATTCGACCTACTGACTGGTATGAGGTTGGGGAGGGGGGGGGGAGAGTACTAAAAGGACTTTTGATTGACTAATGGGGCCTTAGACATACTTGGTAGACATGTCTAGATTATGTCTAGCCCCCTCAATATGAGAGCATAAATCTGAGTTCAATGGAATAGCCCTTTTCCCCTGGCAAAGTCAATATATTCGACCAACTGACTGGTATGAGGTTGGGGAGGGGGGGGGAGAGTACTCAAAGGACTTTTGATTGACTAATGGGGCCTTAGACATACTTGGTAGACATGTCTAGATTATGTCTAGCCCCCTCAATATGAGAGCATAAATCTGAGTTCAATGGAATAGCCCTTTTCCCCTGGCAAAGTCAATATATTCGACCTACTGACTGGTATGAGGTTGGGGAGGGGGGGAGAGTACTAAAAGGACTTTTGATTGATTAATGGGGCCTTAGACATACTTGGTAGACATGTCTAGATTATGTCTAGCCCCCTCAATATGAGAGCATAAATCTGAGTTCAATGGAATAGCCCTTTTCCCCTGGCAAAGTCAATATATTCGACCTACTGACTGGTATGAGGTTGGGGAGGGGGGGAGAGTACTAAAAGGACTTTTGATTGACTAATGGGGCCTTAGACATACTTGGTAGACATGTCTAGATTATGTCTAGCCCCCTCAATATGAGAGCATAAATCTGAGTTCAATGGAATAGCCCTTTTCCCCTGACAAAGTCAATATATTCGACCTACTGACTGGTATGAGGTTGGGGAGGAGGGATGGAGAGTACTAAAAAGACTTTTGATTGACTAATGGGGCCTTAGACATACTTGGTAGACATGTCTAGATTACGTCTAGCCCCCTCAATATGAGAGCATAAATCTGAGTTCAATGGAATAGCCCTTTTCCCCTGGCAAAGTCAATATATTCGACCTACTGACTGGTATGAGGTTGGGGAGGGGGGGAGAGTACTAAAAGGACTTTTGATTGACTAATGGGGCCTTAGACATACTTGGTAGACATGTCTAGATTATGTCTAGCCCCCTCAATATGAGAGCATAAATCTGAGTTCAATGGAATAGCCCTTTTCCCCTGACAAAGTCAATATATTCGACCTACTGACTGGTATGAGGTTGGGGAGGAGGGATGGAGAGTACTAAAAAGACTTTTGATTGACTAATGGGGCCTTAGACATACTTGGTAGACATGTCTAGATTATGTCTAGCCCCCTCAATATGAGAGCATAAATCTGAGTTCAATGGAATAGCCCTTTTCCCCTGGCAAAGTCAATATATTCGACCAACTGACTGGTTATCTCGCTGTTGCTTGACCTTTCCGCTGCCTTTGACACTATTGACCATCAAATCCTTTTGGACAGACTGAGGGATAGATGCAACGTCAAAGGTCATGCACTCTCCTGGATTCGGTCATACCTAATGGACAGGAAGCAATGTGTGAAGGTGGGGATCCATAGATCCCGTCTCAAATCCTTAAAATATGGGGTACCCCAAGGCTCAGTCCTGGGTCCTATACTGTTCACCATTTACATGACACCCCTATCTGATATACTTGTCAAATATGGTCTGAGCTATCACATTTATGCAGATGATACTCAGATCTACATCCCTGTTGACCACGCTTCTCCCCATCATGTGGATATGAGCAGACACAAACTGGAGGAGTGTGTCAGTGAGGTCAGAAACTTCCTCATTACAAACAAGATGAAGATAAATGATGGAAAAACTGAGATGCTCATATGTACTGACAGGTACAGTACTACCACCCATAGCAGTATCCCAACCACAATCAGAGTGGGTGACTCTGATATTGCTCCTAGTCAGTCAGTGGTTGACCTTGGTATCACATTTGACTCCAACATGGACATGAAGGCCCAGATCAAGAAAATGTGTCAGAAAGGCTATTATCACATTAGGAACTTGGCGGCCATCAGACATTGTCTAGATGAGAAGACCGCGGTAACACTTACCCATGCTTTTGTTACATCTACCCTTGACTATGGTAATGGTCTTCTGGCAGGTCTTCCTAAAACTGACATCAGGAAACTGCAATACCTCCAAAACTCTGCAGCACGGGTAGTAGGAAAAATCAGGAAATTTGATCACATTTCAGGAAAATTACAGGAACTGCACTGGCTTCCTGTTCACGCGAGAATTGATTTTAAAATTCTTCTATTAACCTGGAAAGCCCTTAATGGTAAGGCTCCGCCTTACTTACGGGATCTACTCCTGATTAAAGAAGGTGAACGCTGTCTAAGATCCAATGATGGCACCCACCTACAAGTACCTAATACTAGGCTAAGAACAGTAGGTGACAGGGCCTTCTCATCTGTAGGTCCACGACTATGGAATTCCTTGCCTACTAATATTAGGACAAGTACTTCAGTCTCCTCGTTAAAGAATAGGCTGAAAACTCATCTCTTCAGGATGCATGTCCTGAGCTCAGCGCTATGAACAGACTTGTCTGGTATCAGCGCTATACAAATTTTATTATTATTATTATTATTATTATGAGGTTGGGGAGGGGGGGGGGGGAGAGTACTAAAAGGACTTTTGATTGACTAATGGGGCCTTAGACATACTTGGTAGACATGTCTAGATTATGTCTAGCCCCCTCAATATGAGAGCATAAATCTGAGTTCAATGGAATAGCCCTTTTCCCCTGGCAAAGTCAATATATTCGACCTACTGACTGGTATGAGGTTGGGGAGGGGGGGGGGGAGAGTACTAAAAGGACTTTTGATTGACTAATGGGGCCTTAGACATACTTGGTAGACATGTCTAGATTATGTCTAGCCCCCTCAATATGAGAGCATAAATCTGAGTTCAATGGAATAGCCCTTTTCCCCTGGCAAAGTCAATATATTCGACCAACTGACTGGTATGAGGTTGGGGAGGGGGGGGGAGAGTACTCAAAGGACTTTTGATTGACTAATGGGGCCTTAGACATACTTGGTAGACATGTCTAGATTATGTCTAGCCCCCTCAATATGAGAGCATAAATCTGAGTTCAATGGAATAGCCCTTTTCCCCTGGCAAAGTCAATATATTCGACCTACTGACTGGTATGAGGTTGGGGAGGGGGGGAGAGTACTAAAAGGACTTTTGATTGATTAATGGGGCCTTAGACATACTTGGTAGACATGTCTAGATTATGTCTAGCCCCCTCAATATGAGAGCATAAATCTGAGTTCAATGGAATAGCCCTTTTCCCCTGGCAAAGTCAATATATTCGACCTACTGACTGGTATGAGGTTGGGGAGGGGGGGAGAGTACTAAAAGGACTTTTGATTGACTAATGGGGCCTTAGACATACTTGGTAGACATGTCTAGATTATGTCTAGCCCCCTCAATATGAGAGCATAAATCTGAGTTCAATGGAATAGCCCTTTTCCCCTGACAAAGTCAATATATTCGACCTACTGACTGGTATGAGGTTGGGGAGGAGGGATGGAGAGTACTAAAAAGACTTTTGATTGACTAATGGGGCCTTAGACATACTTGGTAGACATGTCTAGATTACGTCTAGCCCCCTCAATATGAGAGCATAAATCTGAGTTCAATGGAATAGCCCTTTTCCCCTGGCAAAGTCAATATATTCGACCTACTGACTGGTATGAGGTTGGGGAGGGGGGGAGAGTACTAAAAGGACTTTTGATTGACTAATGGGGCCTTAGACATACTTGGTAGACATGTCTAGATTATGTCTAGCCCCCTCAATATGAGAGCATAAATCTGAGTTCAATGGAATAGCCCTTTTCCCCTGACAAAGTCAATATATTCGACCTACTGACTGGTATGAGGTTGGGGAGGAGGGATGGAGAGTACTAAAAAGACTTTTGATTGACTAATGGGGCCTTAGACATACTTGGTAGACATGTCTAGATTATGTCTAGCCCCCTCAATATGAGAGCATAAATCTGAGTTCAATGGAATAGCCCTTTTCCCCTGGCAAAGTCAATATATTCGACCAACTGACTGGTTATCTCGCTGTTGCTTGACCTTTCCGCTGCCTTTGACACTATTGACCATCAAATCCTTTTGGACAGACTGAGGGATAGATGCAACGTCAAAGGTCATGCACTCTCCTGGATTCGGTCATACCTAATGGACAGGAAGCAATGTGTGAAGGTGGGGATCCATAGATCCCGTCTCAAATCCTTAAAATATGGGGTACCCCAAGGCTCAGTCCTGGGTCCTATACTGTTCACCATTTACATGACACCCCTATCTGATATACTTGTCAAATATGGTCTGAGCTATCACATTTATGCAGATGATACTCAGATCTACATCCCTGTTGACCACGCTTCTCCCCATCATGTGGATATGAGCAGACACAAACTGGAGGAGTGTGTCAGTGAGGTCAGAAACTTCCTCATTACAAACAAGATGAAGATAAATGATGGAAAAACTGAGATGCTCATATGTACTGACAGGTACAGTACTACCACCCATAGCAGTATCCCAACCACAATCAGAGTGGGTGACTCTGATATTGCTCCTAGTCAGTCAGTGGTTGACCTTGGTATCACATTTGACTCCAACATGGACATGAAGGCCCAGATCAAGAAAATGTGTCAGAAAGGCTATTATCACATTAGGAACTTGGCGGCCATCAGACATTGTCTAGATGAGAAGACCGCGGTAACACTTACCCATGCTTTTGTTACATCTACCCTTGACTATGGTAATGGTCTTCTGGCAGGTCTTCCTAAAACTGACATCAGGAAACTGCAATACCTCCAAAACTCTGCAGCACGGGTAGTAGGAAAAATCAGGAAATTTGATCACATTTCAGGAAAATTACAGGAACTGCACTGGCTTCCTGTTCACGCGAGAATTGATTTTAAAATTCTTCTATTAACCTGGAAAGCCCTTAATGGTAAGGCTCCGCCTTACTTACGGGATCTACTCCTGATTAAAGAAGGTGAACGCTGTCTAAGATCCAATGATGGCACCCACCTACAAGTACCTAATACTAGGCTAAGAACAGTAGGTGACAGGGCCTTCTCATCTGTAGGTCCACGACTATGGAATTCCTTGCCTACTAATATTAGGACAAGTACTTCAGTCTCCTCGTTTAAGAATAGGCTGAAAACTCATCTCTTCAGGATGCATGTCCTGAGCTCAGCGCTATGAACAGACTTGTCTGGTATCAGCGCTATACAAATTTTATTATTATTATTATTATTATTATTATGAGGTTGGGGAGGGGGGGGGGGGGGAGAGTACTAAAAGGACTTTTGATTGACTAATGGGGCCTTAGACATACTTGGTAGACATGTCTAGATTATGTCTAGCCCCCTCAATATGAGAGCATAAATCTGAGTTCAATGGAATAGCCCTTTTCCCCTGACAAAGTCAATATATTCGACCTACTGACTGGTATGAGGTTGGGGAGGAGGGATGGAGAGTACTAAAAGACTTTTGATTGACTAATGGGGCCTTAGACATACTTGGTAGACATGTCTAGATTACGTCTAGCCCCCTCAATATGAGAGCATAAATCTGAGTTCAATGGAATAGCCCTTTTCCCCTGGCAAAGTCAATATATTCGACCTACTGACTGGTATGAGGTTGGGGAGGGGGAGAGAGTACTAAAAGGACTTTTGATTGACTAATGGGGCCTTAGACATACTTGGTAGACATGTCTAGATTATGTCTAGCCCCCTCAATATGAGAGCATAAATCTGAGTTCAATGGAATAGCCCTTTTCCCCTGGCAAAGTCAATATATTCGACCTACTGACTGGTATGAGGTTGGGGAGGGGGGGGAGAGTACTAAAAGGACTTTTGATTGATTAATGGGGCCTTAGACATACTTGGTAGACATGTCTAGATTATGTCTAGCCCCCTCAATATGAGAGCATAAATCTGAGTTCAATGGAATAGCCCTTTTCCCCTGGCAAAGTCAATATATTCGACCTACTGACTGGTATGAGGTTGGGGAGGGGGGGAGAGTACTAAAAGGACTTTTGATTGACTAATGGGGCCTTAGACATACTTGGTAGACATGTCTAGATTATGTCTAGCCCCCTCAATATGAGAGCATAAATCTGAGTTCAATGGAATAGCCCTTTTCCCCTGGCAAAGTCAATATATTCGACCTACTGACTGGTATGAGGTTGGGGAGGGGGGGAGAGTACTAAAAGGACTTTTGATTGACTAATGGGGCCTTAGACATACTTGGTAGACATGTCTAGATTATGTCTAGCCCCCTCAATATGAGAGCATAAATCTGAGTTCAATGGAATAGCCCTTTTCCCCTGGCAAAGTCAATATATTCGACCTACTGACTGGTATGAGGTTGGGGAGGAGGGATGGAGAGTACTAAAAAGACTTTTGATTGACTAATGGGGCCTTAGACATACTTGGTAGACATGTCTAGATTATGTCTAGCCCCCTCAATATGAGAGCATAAATCTGAGTTCAATGGAATAGCCCTTTTCCCCTGACTAAGTCAATATATTCGACCTACTGACTGGTATGAGGTTGGGGAGGGGGGGGGAGAGTACTAAAAGGACTTTTGATTGACTAATGGGGCCTTAGACATACTTGGTAGACATGTCTAGATTATGTCTAGCCCCCTCAATATGAGAGCATAAATCTGAGTTCAATGGAATAGCCCTTTTCCCCTGGCAAAGTCAATATATTCGACCTACTGACTGGTATGAGGTTGGGGAGGGGGGGAGAGTACTAAAAGGACTTTTGATTGACTAATGGGGCCTTAGACATACTTGGTAGACATGTCTAGATTATGTCTAGCCCCCTCAATATGAGAGCATAAATCTGAGTTCAATGGAATAGCCCTTTTCCCCTGGCAAAGTCAATATATTCGACCTACTGACTGGTATGAGGTTGGGGAGGGGGGGAGAGTACTAAAAGGACTTTTGATTGACTAATGGGGCCTTAGACATACTTGGTAGACATGTCTAGATTATGTCTAGCCCCCTCAATATGAGAGCATAAATCTGAGTTCAATGGAATAGCCCTTTTCCCCTGGCAAAGTCAATATATTCGACCTACTGACTGGTATGAGGTTGGGGAGGGGGGAGAGTACTAAAAGGACTTTTGATTGACTAATGGGGCCTTAGACATACTTGGTAGACATGTCTAGATTATGTCTAGCCCCCTCAATATGAGAGCATAAATCTGAGTTCAATGGAATAGCCCTTTTCCCCTGACAAAGTCAATATATTCGACCTACTGACTGGTATAAGGTTGGGGAGGGGGAGAGAGTACTAAAAGGACTTTTGATTGGCTAATGGGGCCTTAGACATACTTGGTAGACATGTCTAGAATATGTCTAGCCCCCTCAATATGAGAGCATAAATCTGAGTTCAATGGAATAGCCCTTTTCCCCTGACAAAGTCAATATATTCGACCTACTGACTGGTATGAGGTTGGGGAGGAGGGATGGAGAGTACTAAAAAGACTTTTGATTGACTAATGGGGCCTTAGACATACTTGGTAGACATGTCTAGATTATGTCTAGCCCCCTCAATATGAGAGCATAAATCTGAGTTCAATGGAATAGCCCTTTTCCCCTGGCAAAGTCAATATATTCGACCTACTGACTGGTATGAGGTTGGGGAGGGGGGGGAGAGTACTAAAAGGACTTTTGGTTGACTAATGGGGCCTTAGACATACTTGGTAGACATGTCTAGATTATGTCTAGTCCCCTCAATATGAGAGCATAAATCTGAGTTCAATGGAATAGCCCTTTTCCCCTGACAAAGTCAATATATTCGACCTACTGACTGGTATGAGGTTGGGGAGGGGGGGAGAGTACTAAAAGGACTTTTGATTGACTAATGGGGCCTTAGACATACTTGGTAGACATGTCTAGATTATGTCTAGCCCCCTCAATATGAGAGCATAAATCTGAGTTCAATGGAATAGCCCTTTTCCCCTGACAAAGTCAATATATTCGACCTACTGACTGGTATGAGGTTGGGGAGGAGGGATGGAGAGTACTAAAAAGACTTTTGATTGACTAATGGGGCCTTAGACATACTTGGTAGACATGTCTAGATTACGTCTAGCCCCCTCAATATGAGAGCATAAATCTGAGTTCAATGGAATAGCCCTTTTCCCCTGACAAAGTCAATATATTCGACCTACTGACTGGTATGAGGTTGGGGAGGAGGGATGGAGAGTACTAAAAAGACTTTTGATTGACTAATGGGGCCTTAGACATACTTGGTAGACATGTCTAGATTACGTCTAGCCCCCTCAATATGAGAGCATAAATCTGAGTTCAATGGAATAGCCCTTTTCCCCTGGCAAAGTCAATATATTCGACCTACTGACTGGTATGAGGTTGGGGAGGGGGGGAGAGTACTAAAAGGACTTTTGATTGACTAATGGGGTCTTAGACATACTTGGTAGACATGTCTAGATTATGTCTAGCCCCCTCAATATGAGAGCATAAATCTGAGTTCAATGGAATAGCCCTTTTCCCCTGACAAAGTCAATATATTCGACCTACTGACTGGTATGAGGTTGGGGAGGAGGGATGGAGAGTACTAAAAAGACTTTTGATTGACTAATGGGGCCTTAGACATACTTGGTAGACATGTCTAGATTATGTCTAGCCCCCTCAATATAAGAGCATAAATCTGAGTTCAATGGAATAGCCCTTTTCCCCTGACAAAGTCAATATATTCGACCTACTGACTGGTATGAGGTTGAGGAGGAGGGATGGAGAGTACTAAAAAGACTTTTGATTGACTAATGGGGCCTTAGACATACTTGGTAGACATGTCTAGATTATGTCTAGCCCCCTCAATATGAGAGCATAAATCTGAGTTCAATGGAATAGCCCTTTTCCGCTGGCAAAGTCAATATATTCGACCAACTGACTGGTATGAGGTTGGGGAGGGGGGGGGAGAGTACTAAAAGGACTTTTGATTGACTAATGGGGCCTTAGACATACTTGGTAGACATGTCTAGATTATGTCTAGCCCCCTCAATATGAGAGCATAAATCTGAGTTCAATGGAATAGCCCTTTTCCCCTGGCAAAGTCAATATATTCGACCTACTGACTGGTATGAGGTTGGGGAGGGGGGGGAGAGTACTAAAAGGACTTTTGATTGACTAATGGGGCCTTAGACATACTTGGTAGACATGTCTAGATTATGTCTAGCCCCCTCAATATGAGAGCATAAATCTGAGTTCAATGGAATAGCCCTTTTCCCCTGACAAAGTCAATATATTCGACCTACTGACTGGTATGAGGTTGGGGAGGGGGGGAGAGTACTAAAAGGACTTTTGATTGACTAATGGGGCCTTAGACATACTTGGTAGACATGTCTAGATTATGTCTAGCCCCCTCAATATGAGAGCATAAATCTGAGTTCAATGGAATAGCCCTTTTCCCCTGGCAAAGTCAATATATTCGACCTACTGACTGGTATGAGGTTGGGGAGGGGGGGAGAGTACTAAAAGGACTTTTGATTGACTAATGGGGCCTTAGACATACTTGGTAGACATGTCTAGATTATGTCTAGCCCCCTCAATATGAGAGCATAAATCTGAGTTCAATGGAATAGCCCTTTTCCCCTGACAAAGTCAATATATTCGACCTACTGAATGGTATGAGGTTGGGGAGGAGGGATGGAGAGTACTAAAAGGACTTTTGATTGACTAATGGGGCCTTAGACATACTTGGTAGACATGTCTAGATTATGTCTAGCCCCCTCAATATGAGAGCATAAATCTGAGTTCAATGGAATAGCCCTTTTCCCCTGACAAAGTCAATATATTCGACCTACTGAATGGTATGAGGTTGGGGAGGAGGGATGGAGAGTACTAAAAAGACTTCTGATTGACTAATGGGGCCTTAGACATACTTGGTAGACATGTCTAGATTATGTCTAGCCCCCTCAATATGAGAGCATAAATCTGAGTTCAATGGAATAGCCCTTTTTCCCTGACAGAGTCAATATATTCGACCTACTGACTGATATGAGGTGGGGGAATATTAAAAAGACTTTTGATTGACTAATGGGGCCTTAGACATACTTGGTAGACATGTCTAGATTGTGTCTAGCCCCCTCAATATGAGAGCATAAATCTGAGTTCAATGGAATAGCCCTTTTTCCCTGACAGAGTCAATATATTCGACCTACTGACTGATATGAGGTTGGGGGAGTACTAAAAAGACTTTTGATTGACTAATGGGGCCTTAGACATATTTGGTAGACATGTCTAGATTGTGTCTAGCCCCCTCAAAAAGAAAATACAATTTGGGAATAATTGAATGAGCCACTAAAATATAGTCCATTCAATTGGTCTAATAATTTATTTTCACAACTTTGATGAATCAAAATATTAATATATTTTTGTACTCATAAATAGTGCAATTCAGAATATATCTCCCATAATCGTCATTTCTGTATTATCATGCAGAATAAGGGGGAGTAGGAATTTATTATGCCCTACTTTCGTATGCCCTGGTCCCACACATCAAAGAGTATGTGGTTGTAACAAATTCTGATAAAAGGTGGCACCACAGTTGACTTTCTTGCCTGCACACTCCATGCAGTGCCTTGTGTGTGTGGGAATTACAACATTCCCTACCTTGGAGCAACGTCACAGGTCATGTGACTTCCCTCGCGACCACGGCGGCCATATTGGAGCCGCTGAAAACAAAGTGAACACACCTATTGCTCACAGAGAGAACTTACAAATTTATCACCGTTTATTGCAATCAGATTTCACCCAAATGTCGTATGACTATCAAGATCACCTCAATATTATCACAAATTATGCTTTGCAGGTCGAGAACAGAACAAAACCATCCATCCATTTAACATGCATTACGCAACACGAGGTCGTCATTTTGAAAAGCATCAAAATAAAACATAAAGAATATCAAGATTCAAGATTCAAGATTCAAGAAAAATTTATTTGACCACATTCATAATAAACAATATTACAAAAATGCATGGCAATTCAACTGTGTTTGATACATAAGGAAGACATATTACTAAGGAGCACATTATACAAATATTCTTGGTCAAGGAGACCACTACTAAGGTGTAAAATAACACCGCTCTCGTAGGAGCCACCTTTCAGCATGTTAGCTGTCTAATAATTGTAGAAAGATATTAATTACCATGTGTACCGTGATAAATTGCTGCAATGCTAGTCTGAATTAAAGAATACCGAATCACAAATGGTTTGTTAATTAACCTTACCCTGAAAATTTTAATCACAACAATGCTTGAAATATTACAATGATCTATGCTAATTATAATCAGGACCATTGCCTGAATCCCAGGGGGGGGGAGTGGGATTAATTTTGATTCCTTTGACATATATAACAATTGGCGATAGTGCATTGGCTGTTATATAATTCCAAATATTTTGTTTTTGCGTAGTTTGAAAAACCTTGCATGCTATGTGTATGAATTTTATCTAGAATCAAGTCAGGTGTATTGTTAATAGTATAGACTAAGTTTATTCTGAGGCATTTTTTCGCGTAGGTATGTCTTGTGTGGACAAAGTGTATGTTATTTCTACTCCTAGTGTTATGAGTGTGTACATCACTATTTAGTTTAAGGTTAAATTTTCCTTGAATTTGCTGGATATTGCCTTCATCAGAGTGTTTGAAGTATTCAGGGAGTGTATTGTTTTTGTATTTATAATAGAACTTTAATTCTTGGATTTTCACAAGGTCACTTACTTTAAGAACTTTTAATTTCTTAAATAAAGGTTCCGAATGGGCATTGTATTTACTCAGGGTTATTATTCTTAGTGCCTTTTTTTGAAGTTTCAAAATTCTATTACTTTCGTATCCCCAGGCCAATAGACAGTAGTTTATGTGGGAAAGAATGAGACTGTTATATAAAGTGAGCTTTATATTCTGAGGAACAAATTGCTTTATTTTGTTGAGGACTCCAATAGTTTTTGAGATACTGTTACTATATATACTTTGTATAGATATAATCAGCAGTAGCAACAATTTTAAGTACAATCATACATCTAATATCTAATGATAATGATAGTCTGAAACAAACATGCCCTTGTGGGGGCAATTTCATGTTTATATAAGACTGTGAAAGTGAGATGTATACCTATTAAAGTATTCATAATAGAATCTTCCCAGATACTTTAAAAATTGCCAAAGTTAATCCTGTACACAAAAAAGATGATAACACGTTATTCACAAACTATAGACCAATATCTCTTCTCCCTGCAATATCTAAGATATTTGAACGTGTTATGTATAACCAGTTGTATGAATTTTTTCAAAATAATGGATTATTCTACAATCATCAATACGGGTTCCGCACAGGACAATCCACTGAATTAGCAGCCTTGGAAGTTGTGGATAGAATTGTAAGCATAATGGATCAAAATGACACCCCAATAAATATATACCTAGACCTATCTAAGGCTTTTGACACACTAGACCATAGCATCCTCATTGACAAACTGAGTTACTATGGTGTTAAAGATACCCCACTTAATCTGTTCACTAATTATCTCACTAACCGTAAACAATATGTCGACATGGATAACATAAAATCAGAAACAACCAACATTACTACTGGCGTGCCTCAGGGATCCATCCTTGGGCCATTACTGTTCATAATCTACATCAATGACATGTCATATGCTAGCACATTGTTTAAATTCATAATGTATGCAGATGACACAACCCTATCTAGTACATTAACTATGTTTAAAAGAGAATCAAATGGTAATATACTCAACCTAAATGAGGATATTAACTCAGAATTAGATAAAATTAGTGAATGGCTCACCGTGAACAAGTTATTTTTAAATGTAAAGAAAACTAAATATATGATATTTCACCCACCTAGGAAGCGCCTCCCTAATATAGCTCTAAAATTAGACAATATTGAAATAGAAAGAGTCACAGACTTCAATTTTCTAGGCCTCATGATAAATCAACATCTATGCTGGAAATCACACACTGAAAAAATCGCCAACAGTATCTCAAAAACTATTGGAGTCCTCAACAAAATAAAGCAATTTGTTCCTCAGAATATAAAGCTCACTTTATATAACAGTCTCATTCTTTCCCACATAAACTACTGTCTATTGGCCTGGGGATACGAAAGTAATAGAATTTTGAAACTTCAAAAAAAGGCACTAAGAATAATAACCCTGAGTAAATACAATGCCCATTCGGAACCTTTATTTAAGAAATTAAAAGTTCTTAAAGTAAGTGACCTTGTGAAAATCCAAGAATTAAAGTTCTATTATAAATACAAAAACAATACACTCCCTGAATACTTCAAACACTCTGATGAAGGCAATATCCAGCAAATTCAAGGAAAATTTAACCTTAAACTAAATAGTGATGTACACACTCATAACACTAGGAGTAGAAATAACATACACTTTGTCCACACAAGACATACCTACGCGAAAAAATGCCTCAGAATAAACTTAGTCTATACTATTAACAATACACCTGACTTGATTCTAGATAAAATTCATACACATAGCATGCAAGGTTTTTCAAACTACGCAAAAACAAAATATTTGGAATTATATAACAGCCAATGCACTATCGCCAATTGTTATATATGTCAAAGGAATCAAAATTAATCCCACTCCCCCCCCCCTGGGATTCAGGCAATGGTCCTGATTATAATTAGCATAGATCATTGTAATATTTCAAGCATTGTTGTGATTAAAATTTTCAGGGTAAGGTTAATTAACAAACCATTTGTGATTCGGTATTCTTTAATTCAGACTAGCATTGCAGCAATTTATCACGGTACACATGGTAATTAATATCTTTCTACAATTATTAGACAGCTAACATGCTGAAAGGTGGCTCCTACGAGAGCGGTGTTATTTTACACCTTAGTAGTGGTCTCCTTGACCAAGAATATTTGTATAATGTGCTCCTTAGTAATATGTCTTCCTTATGTATCAAACACAGTTGAATTGCCATGCATTTTTGTAATATTGTTTATTATGAATGTGGTCAAATAAATTTTTCTTGAATCTTGAATCTTGAATCTTGATATTCTTTATGTTTTATTTTGATGCTTTTCAAAATGACGACCTCGTGTTGCGTAATGCATGTTAAATGGATGGATGGTTTTGTTCTGTTCTCGACCTGCAAAGCATAATTTGTGATAATATTGAGGTGATCTTGATAGTCATACGACATTTGGGTGAAATCTGATTGCAATAAACGGTGATAAATTTGTAAGTTCTCTCTGTGAGCAATAGGTGTGTTCACTTTGTTTTCAGCGGCTCCAATATGGCCGCCGTGGTCGCGAGGGAAGTCACATGACCTGTGACGTTGCTCCAAGGTAGGGAATGTTGTAATTCCCACACACACAAGGCACTGCATGGAGTGTGCAGGCAAGAAAGTCAACTGTGGTGCCACCTTTTATCAGAATTTGTTACAACCACATACTCTTTGATGTGTGGGACCAGGGCATACGAAAGTAGGGCATAATAAATTCCTACTCCCCCTTATTCTGCATGATAATACAGAAATGACGATTATGGGAGATATATTCTGAATTGCACTATTTATGAGTACAAAAATATATTAATATTTTGATTCATCAAAGTTGTGAAAATAAATTATTAGACCAATTGAATGGACTATATTTTAGTGGCTCATTCAATTATTCCCAAATTGTATTTTCTTTTTGAGGGGGCTAGACACAATCTAGACATGTCTACCAAATATGTCTAAGGCCCCATTAGTCAATCAAAAGTCCTTTTAGTACTCTCCCCCCCTCCCCAACCTCATACCAGTCAGTAGGTCGAATATATTGACTTTGCCAGGGGAAAAGGGCTATTCCATTGAACTCAGATTTATGCTCTCATATTGAGGGGGCTAGACATAATCTAGACATGTCTACCAAGTATGTCTAAGGCCCCATTAGTCAATCTAAAGTCCTTTTAGTACACTCCCCCCCTCCCCAACCTCATACCAGTCAGTAGGTCGAATATATTGACTTTGTCAGGGGAAAAGGGCTATTCCATTGAACTCAGATTTATGCTCTCATATTGAGGGGGCTAGACATAATCTAGACATGTCTACCAAGTATGTCTAAGGCCCCATTAGTCAATCAAAAGTCCTTTTAGTACTCTCCCCCCCTCCCCAACCTCATACCAGTCAGTAGGTCGAATATATTGACTTTGCCAGGGGAAAAGGGCTATTCCATTGAACTCAGATTTATGCTCTCATATTGAGGGGGCTAGACGTAATCTAGACATGTCTACCAAGTATGTCTAAGGCCCCATTAGTCAATAAAAAGTCCTTTTAGTACTCTCCCCCCCTCCCCAACCTCATACCAGTCAGTAGGTCGAATATATTGACTTTGCCAGGGGAAAAGGGCTATTCCATTGAACTCAGATTTATGCTCTCATATTGAGGGGGCTAGACATAATCTAGACATGTCTACCAAGTATGTCTAAGGCCCCATTAGTCAATCAAAAGTCTTTTTAGTACTCTCCATCCCTCCTCCCCAACCTCATACCAGTCAGTAGGTCGAATATATTGACTTTGTCAGGGGAAAAAGGGCTATTCCATTGGACTCAGATTTATGCTCTCATATTGAGGGGGCTAGACATAATCTAGACATGTCTACCAAGTATGTCTAAGGCCCCATTAGTCAATCAAAAGTCCTTTTAGTACTCTCCCCCCTCCCCAACCTTATACCAGTCAGTAGGTCGAATATATTGACTTTGTCAGGGGAAAAGGGCTATTCCATTGAACTCAGATTTATGCTCTCATATTGAGGGGGCTAGACATAATCTAGACATGTCTACCAAGTATGTCTAAGGCCCCATTAGTCAATCAAAAGTCCTTTTAGTACTCTCCCCCCCTCCCCAACCTCATACCAGTCAGTAGGTCGAATATATTGACTTTGCCAGGGGAAAAGGGCTATTCCATTGAACTCAGATTTATGCTCTCATATTGAGGGGGCTAGACATAATCTAGACATGTCTACCAAGTATGTCTAAGGCCCCATTAGTCAATCAAAAGTCTTTTTAGTACTCTCCATCCCTCCTCCCCAACCTCATACCAGTCAGTAGGTCGAATATATTGACTTTGTCAGGGGAAAAGGGCTATTCCATTGAACTCAGATTTATGCTCTCATATTGAGGGGGCTAGACATAATCTAGACATGTCTACCAAGTATGTCTAAGGCCCCATTAGTCAATCAAAAGTCCTTTTAGTACTCTCCCCCCCCCCCCTCCCCAACCTCATACCAGTCAGTAGGTCGAATATATTGACTTTGTCAGGGGAAAAGGGCTATTCCATTGAACTCAGATTTATGCTCTCATATTGAGGGGGCTAGACATAATCTAGACATGTCTACCAAGTATGTCTAAGGCCCCATTAGTCAATCAAAAGTCCTTTTAGTACTCTCCCCCCCCTCCCCAACCTCATACCAGTCAGTAGGTCGAATATATTGACTTTGCCAGGGGAAAAGGGCTATTCCATTGAACTCAGATTTATGCTCTCATATTGAGGGGGCTAGACGTAATCTAGACATGTCTACCAAGTATGTCTAAGGCCCCATTAGTCAATCAAAAGTCTTTTTAGTACTCTCCATCCCTCCTCCCCAACCTCATACCAGTCAGTAGGTCGAATATATTGACTTTGTCAGGGGAAAAGGGCTATTCCATTGAACTCAGATTTATGCTCTCATATTGAGGGGGCTAGACATAATCTAGACATGTCTACCAAGTATGTCTAAGGCCCCATTAGTCAATCAGAAGTCTTTTTAGTACTCTCCATCCCTCCTCCCCAACCTCATACCAGTCAGTAGGTCGAATATATTGACTTTGTCAGGGGAAAAGGGCTATTCCATTGAACTCAGATTTATGCTCTCATATTGAGGGGGCTAGACATAATCTAGACATGTCTACCAAGTATGTCTAAGGCCCCATTAGTCAATCAAAAGTCCTTTTAGTACTCTCCCCCCCTCCCCAACCTCATACCAGTCAGTAGGTCGAATATATTGACTTTGCCAGGGGAAAAGGGCTATTCCATTGAACTCAGATTTATGCTCTCATATTGAGGGGGCTAGATGTAATCTAGACATGTCTACCAAGTATGTCTAAGGCCCCATTAGTCAATCAAAAGTCTTTTTAGTACTCTCCATCCCTCCTCCCCAACCTCATACCAGTCAGTAGGTCGAATATATTGACTTTGTCAGGGGAAAAGGGCTATTCCATTGAACTCAGATTTATGCTCTCATATTGAGGGGGCTAGACATAATCTAGACATGTCTACCAAGTATGTCTAAGGCCCCATTAGTCAATCAAAAGTCCTTTTAGTACTCTCCCCCCCCCCTCCCCAACCTCATACCAGTCAGTAGGTCGAATATATTGACTTTGTCAGGGGAAAAGGGCTATTCCATTGAACTCAGATTTATGCTCTCATATTGAGGGGGCTAGACATAATCTAGACATGTCTACCAAGTATGTCTAAGGCCCCATTAGTCAATCAAAAGTCCTTTTAGTACTCTCCCCCCCTCCCCAACCTCATACCAGTCAGTAGGTCGAATATATTGACTTTGCCAGGGGAAAAGGGCTATTCCATTGAACTCAGATTTATGCTCTCATATTGAGGGGGCTAGACGTAATCTAGACATGTCTACCAAGTATGTCTAAGGCCCCATTAGTCAATCAAAAGTCTTTTTAGTACTCTCCATCCCTCCTCCCCAACCTCATACCAGTCAGTAGGTCGAATATATTGACTTTGTCAGGGGAAAAGGGCTATTCCATTGAACTCAGATTTATGCTCTCATATTGAGGGGGCTAGACATAATCTAGACATGTCTACCAAGTATGTCTAAGGCCCCATTAGTCAATCAAAAGTCCTTTTAGTACTCTCCCCCCCCCCTCCCCAACCTCATACCAGTCAGTAGGTCGAATATATTGACTTTGTCAGGGGAAAAGGGCTATTCCATTGAACTCAGATTTATGCTCTCATATTGAGGGGGCTAGACATAATCTAGACATGTCTACCAAGTATGTCTAAGGCCCCATTAGTCAATAAAAAGTCCTTTTAGTACTCTCCCCCCCTCCCCAACCTCATACCAGTCAGTAGGTCGAATATATTGACTTTGCCAGGGGAAAAGGGCTATTCCATTGAACTCAGATTTATGCTCTCATATTGAGGGGGCTAGACATAATCTAGACATGTCTACCAAGTATGTCTAAGGCCCCATTAGTCAATCAAAAGTCCTTTTAGTACTCTCCCCCCCTCCCCAACCTCATACCAGTCAGTAGGTCGAATATATTGACTTTGCCAGGGGAAAAGGGCTATTCCATTGAACTCAGATTTATGCTCTCATATTGAGGGGGCTAGACATAATCTAGACATGTCTACCAAGTATGTCTAAGGCCCCATTAGTCAATCAAAAGTCCTTTTAGTACTCTCCCCCCCCCCCTCCCCAACCTCATACCAGTCAGTAGGTCGAATATATTGACTTTGTCAGGGGAAAAGGGCTATTCCATTGAACTCAGATTTATGCTCTCATATTGAGGGGGCTAGACATAATCTAGACATGTCTACCAAGTATGTCTAAGGCCCCATTAGTCAATAAAAAGTCCTTTTAGTACTCTCCCCCCCTCCCCAACCTCATACCAGTCAGTAGGTCGAATATATTGACTTTGCCAGGGGAAAAGGGCTATTCCATTGAACTCAGATTTATGCTCTCATATTGAGGGGGCTAGACATAATCTAGACATGTCTACCAAGTATGTCTAAGGCCCCATTAGTCAATCAAAAGTCTTTTTAGTACTCTCCATCCCTCCTCCCCAACCTCATACCAGTCAGTAGGTCGAATATATTGACTTTGTCAGGGGAAAAGGGCTATTCCATTGGACTCAGATTTATGCTCTCATATTGAGGGGGCTAGACATAATCTAGACATGTCTACCAAGTATGTCTAAGGCCCCATTAGTCAATCAAAAGTCTTTTTAGTACTCTCCATCCCTCCTCCCCAACCTCATACCAGTCAGTAGGTCGAATATATTGACTTTGTCAGGGGAAAAGGGCTATTCCATTGGACTCAGATTTATGCTCTCATATTGAGGGGGCTAGACATAATCTAGACATGTCTACCAAGTATGTCTAAGGCCCCATTAGTCAATCAAAAGTCCTTTTAGTACTCTCCCCCCTCCCCAACCTTATACCAGTCAGTAGGTCGAATATATTGACTTTGTCAGGGGAAAAGGGCTATTCCATTGAACTCAGATTTATGCTCTCATATTGAGGGGGCTAGACATAATCTAGACATGTCTACCAAGTATGTCTAAGGCCCCATTAGTCAATCAAAAGTCCTTTTAGTACTCTCCCCCCCTCCCCAACCTCATACCAGTCAGTAGGTCGAATATATTGACTTTGCCAGGGGAAAAGGGCTATTCCATTGAACTCAGATTTATGCTCTCATATTGAGGGGGCTAGACATAATCTAGACATGTCTACCAAGTATGTCTAAGGCCCCATTAGTCAATCAAAAGTCCTTTTAGTACTCTCCATCCCTCCTCCCCAACCTCATACCAGTCAGTAGGTCGAATATATTGACTTTGTCAGGGGAAAAGGGCTATTCCATTGAACTCAGATTTATGCTCTCATATTGAGGGGGCTAGACATAATCTAGACATGTCTACCAAGTATGTCTAAGGCCCCATTAGTCAATCAAAAGTCCTTTTAGTACTCTCCCCCCCCCCCCCCCCTCCCCAACCTCATACCAGTCAGTAGGTCGAATATATTAAGCGCTTAGAGCAGACTTAGTCTGATATAGCGCTATATAAATAATTATTATTATATTATATTATTATTATTATTATATTGACTTTGTCAGGGGAAAAGGGCTATTCCATTGAACTCAGATTTATGCTCTCATATTGAGGGGGCTAGACATAATCTAGACATGTCTACCAAGTATGTCTAAGGCCCCATTAGTCAATCAAAAGTCCTTTTAGTACTCTCCCCCCCCTCCCCAACCTCATACCAGTCAGTAGGTCGAATATATTGACTTTGCCAGGGGAAAAGGGCTATTCCATTGAACTCAGATTTATGCTCTCATATTGAGGGGGCTAGACATAATCTAGACATGTCTACCAAGTATGTCTAAGGCCCCATTAGTCAATCAAAAGTCCTTTTAGTACTCTCCCCCCCCCCTCCCCAACCTCATACCAGTCAGTTGGTCGAATATATTGACTTTGCCAGGGGAAAAGGGCTATTCCATTGAACTCAGATTTATGCTCTCATATTGAGGGGGCTAGACATAATCTAGACATGTCTACCAAGTATGTCTAAGGCCCCATTAGTCAATCAAAAGTCCTTTTAGTACTCTCCCCCCCCCTCCCCAACCTCATACCAGTCAGTAGGTCGAATATATTGACTTTGCCAGGGGAAAAGGGCTATTCCATTGAACTCAGATTTATGCTCTCATATTGAGGGGGCTAGACATAATCTAGACATGTCTACCAAGTATGTCTAAGGCCCCATTAGTCAATCAAAAGTCCTTTTAGTACTCTCCCCCCCCCCCTCCCCAACCTCATACCAGTCAGTTGGTCGAATATATTGACTTTGCCAGGGGAAAAGGGCTATTCCATTGAACTCAGATTTATGCTCTCATATTGAGGGGGCTAGACATAATCTAGACATGTCTACCAAGTATGTCTAAGGCCCCATTAGTCAATCAAAAGTCCTTTTAGTACTCTCCCCCCCTCCCCAACCTCATACCAGTCAGTAGGTCGAATATATTGACTTTGCCAGGGGAAAAGGGCTATTCCATTGAACTCAGATTTATGCTCTCATATTGAGGGGGCTAGACATAATCTAGACATGTCTACCAAGTATGTCTAAGGCCCCATTAGTCAATCAAAAGTCTTTGAGATCATTTAAAAAACATTTCTAAGTTACAAATGTATAAAAATTGGATTTATTGCGAATAAAAATGATATATCCGCTTTTGACAGGGTATATATCCTTTTATATCCTGTTTTGACCCATATCCTATAAGTGTGTATAGATATATACTTGGAGGCATACTTTGAAAAAAACGTCAAATATCAAATATCAAATATCAAATGAACTTCACGCTCGTCTGTTCGGTGACCTTTTATCCAAACAACAGAGTTCACCAACAGATGGAGCCACTAATTTCCTGTCTCAAAGTAAACACACAGGGGATGTTTCACGTTGCAAAATGCAGAACATCTAGACATTTCATTGTGCATAATTACAAAAGGATTTCAACAGGTAAAGACAACAAATGATAGGCCAGTGCACGGTTAATTTTACTTTTTTTTTAAAGAGGGAGCTTACATATCTACTCAATCAACCTGAATGAATATATTTGAATACTCGACTCTGATAATAACTTCAATGATAAGTGAAGTGTTAAGCCTAGTAAAGGGTCAGTAAAGGTATTCATGGTATTTAGGGTCACGTTCATGGCCTTCTCAGAGGAGATTTTGTGAGTTTTGACAAGTTAGAGAATTATTTTCCAACACTTGAACTAAGTGCATGTTCTGTACTTCTGCTCATTATAGTTCAAATTAATGAGATATAAGTTAATAAGCCAAACCTCACTCACAGCCTTGCATCACAGTTTCATGGCCACATATCATTTAAGCATACCTCAAACCTAGTTGTGGAACCCCGACTTGCGCGAGCAGAGCTCTGGAGGCTACGTCGGGTTGTGAGGTGTCCCCTATCTCTCGTGAAGAGACAGGTCGCGACACAGTGTCGCGACCTCAGTGTGGAAGGCACACACACCGTACACTTGTTATTAAGGTATTGCAAATATCTTACACATTTAATCTTGCTTTCTTGTAAGTTTTGGATCCAAATTAATTCATTTGCAGAAGTTATTTGGGGTTGCACTTCAGAGGCAGTGAATCCCATCCACTTATCAGCGTTCGTAGGTGTTGGGAGTGTGCGCCAAGATTGCCTGCATCGTAAGTCGGTCATGAAGAGGTCCCAAGTGGGTTGCACATGCAAAACTATATTCTGTCAGAAGTGCTGACCAACATGAAATAAATGCTTGCTTTTGGTCCAGATATCTTTTGAACAAAGAATAAGTCCTATTAACATTCTGGTCGGAGAATTCAAGCAGATATGAATTTTCATATGATTTGTGTAAGTTTGCTGAATCCCCGTCTGCACCTCCAGTAACTTTGACACATGACTCAATATGGCACCCACATCAACAAGTCTTGTCTTCTGTTCTGAGATATGTGCCATTTTCGGCTGGCATCAAACTTCCATTAAGACACAAATAAACCAGGTGACTAATTTTAACTACCAGAAAATCAACTTTTCCATTTGTCATCTCATATCTGTTACAAGAATGTCACACCAGATGGGTGGTTTGGAATCTCTTCATGAGTGAATGGGGTGACACTGAAACAGTCATATTGCTCCGACCAGCCCAGCCAGAAGAAAACAAGGAGGACCAAATGCCGTTTCTCTTAAACTACCTCAAACCTCTGTAAAATTGCCTGTGACCTCTGGTTTCATGAATGCTTTAAAGCATTTATGAAAAGAGGTTTTCAAGCACATTTTCCTTGCATAATATAAATGTTTATAGCCTAAACTTTGCGATCAAAAGTTATTACCCATCATATTTCCCCTACATATACTTCTGTGCCATTTGAAAGTGGACGAGTCTTCTGCTAAAATCTAAATCATCCATTGTACACTTTGTCAACAAATTTGGTTCAGCTGACCAATGATTTTTTTCCAAACACCTGCTTAGTAAAGTCTTTCTGACAGTGGGGCACCCTGAATTGGGACAATGGAGTGATTTGGCTTACAGGGCTCTGTTTGTCCATTAATGAATGTCCAATGGTACAGGCCTAACACCCTGACAGACCACAATAGAGGTCACATGATTGTATACATGTGGCCATCTGGTGGTCAAAAGAGTACAGGCAGTACTTGGTACTTTCATCAAAACACAATAACCATGGTCAGTGTATTTTGGTTGATTTTAGTGAGATAGTTTAATTGTATCACAGTTTCATGGCCACATATCATTTAAGCATACCCCAAACCTCTGTTAAATTGCCTAGCTGTGACCTCTGTGGTTTCATGAATGCTTTAAGTGGGTGATGGCATACAAGCATTTTAAAGTATTTTTCTTCCATCTCATCAATTCCAGAGCTAAGTTATTCAATATCTTTAAACCAGCTAAAATATGGTGTCTGTCTCTCATCATAAATTGCAGTTTAAAGATGGTATTAACTAACCATAATGTATGTTGCGATATTAAAGTCAACAGGTAATTTTCTTCATATTTTTTCCTTTATGATTTAAGATAGCTGGACTCTTCAATTCACTGTGCAAGGTTTCATCAGGCCTTAATCTGTCATTTTTGCAATTGTCTCTCAAATGTGTAGCTCGTTTTCATTCATGCAGCTGCTTTTCATTTGTGCAGCTGAATCTCATTCATGCACCTGTCACATTTATGTAGTGGTTTGATTTGTGCAGCTGTCTCTTACTTATGGCTGGATGATTAGCATATGGTTGGTGTCAGCACACACCCATGTCCAGCATTCAACATGTTTGTTTAAACCAGTTTTTCAACTTGGACTGAGAGACAAGTAAAAAGAGCCCAAGCTTGCCATTGTAATCATGCAAACACTTAAAGTTAGGTTATATTTGGGTGGCTTACAAGATTTAAAAGCTTCTGTATTTTGTCTCATAGACTTTAGTGTTTTACCACTTTGTGATTAGTGGGGCCCCCATAGGGTTTTAGGATTATTGGATTTTTGGCCTAAAAAAGAGGGATTATTGGATTTTTGGGGTGAAATATCTGGGATTTTTGGATTTTGAGGAAAGTGTTTAGGATGTTATGTAATTCATTGCCAAATAAATTTGTACTAAATGTAAACATATTTTAGGATTTTTTGTTTTATACTTTTGGATTTTTAGATTTGAGGGGAAAAATATTTAAGGATTTTTGGCTACAAAAGATAAGGATTTTTGGATTTTTAGGTAAAAAAAGGGGGATTATTGGGTTTTTCATACCCTCCCTATGGGGGCCCCATTAGTTGGCAAACCTGTGAAATATTAATTGAGACACAGATGATTTATAGGATTCTGTAATATTTGTTTTATTTCAAAACCTTTGCAGCAATAAGGAAAATGGCAGCTGAGGAAGGCTCAATGTGGTCATTTGGTTTTGGTTCCAATATGGACCGCATTGCTCTGGAAACCAAGAAACATGTTAAGATTCTGGAGGAGTCACCTGCAATTCTCAAAGGATGGTCATTCAGCTTTATCAAAGGTGTACCCTATGCAGAGCCTGCGTATGCAAATGTCAAGGTATATCTCTGGTTAATTTGGAACTTTAAGGATGTCCTGTACCATTTATGATATAAACCTATCGATTTCAACAATTTTTTTGTCAAGCTATTCCAAATAACAATAGAACTATTTTGTGTGCAAAAAAACGGAAGTGCTACTTCTACCAATTAGAAATAACTGAAAAAGGCTGTCCACACATCTATTTTGGAGGCACATGTGATATCTTTAGAATTGAAAGATGATTTCTTGATGAATGCAATCTTTTTTATCTGTGTTGACTTTGTCAGCCTACTTATACATACATTTTGTTTTGTGTCAGCCTGATCCTGAAGGAGAGGTGCATGGTCTGGCATTCCTAATGACCAAGGATTCCATCGCAGAGCTGGATCGCACAGAATCAGGATATAAAAAGGCGATTGTGGACTTGCATGCCTATGATGGTCGGGTACTGAAGGGATTTGTCTATGCTGGAAATGCTAATGACACAGTGAGGCCATCCAAGAGATACATGGGTGTGCTTATAAAGGTGAATATCTTTTCATATATTTTTGTCAAGATTTGTTTTCGAATCAATAATATTTTGAGCAGTACACAGAATTTTAAACTTTAAAATAATATATATAGACAATAACATTTGGAATAAGAACAAGGATCTGATGAGACCAGAAAAGGCTTCTTAATAGTCAAACTGTCAATGTCTTTTATGGGTTTTTTTTTCAAAGATAAAGTTTGATTTACTCAACAATCCTTGTTGAACTAAACAACAGACATACTTTATGAATAGCATGTTTTGCAGTGTGCCTTTTATTTTAGCAAAACCAGCTTGAATTTCTGGATCCAATTCCAACCTGGCTCTTACTTGACCTCTTAGATGACCTCCTACCAATAATTACTTCCATCATAAATAAATCATTGATGGAATCAGCAGTATCGGAAAATATGAAAATAGCCATCATAACACCCCTGCTGAAGAAACTTGGTCTAGAACTGGTTGAAAAAAATTATAGGCCTGTTTCCAACCTAACATTTGTCTCTAAACTAACTGAGAGGGCGGTTGCAGACCAACTAGTCCCCCATCTTGTAAGGAATGGTCTTACTGACAAGTTTCAATCAGCCTACAAAGAATATCACAGCACTGAAACCGCTTTGCTAAAAGTGCAAAATGATATCTTGGGTGCTCTAGACAATAGAAAGTCAGTTATCTTGCTGTTGCTTGACCTTTCCGCTGCCTTTCACACTATTGACCATCAAATCCTTTTGGACAGACTGAGGGATAGATGCAACGTCAAAGGTCATGCACTCTCCTGGATTCGGTCATACCTAATGGACAGGAAGCAATGTGTGAAGGTGGGGATCCATAGATCCCGTCTCAAATCCTTAAAATATGGGGTACCCCAAGGCTCAGTCCTGGGTCCTATACTGTTCACCATTTACATGACACCCCTATCTGATATACTTGCCAAATATGGTCTGAGCTATCACATTTATGCAGATGATACTCAGATCTACATCCCTGTTGACCACGCTTCTCCCCATCATGTGGATATGAGCAGACACAAACTGGAGGAGTGTGTCAGTGAGGTCAGAAACTTCCTCATATCAAACAAGATGAAGATAAATGATGGAAAAACTGAGATGCTCATATGTACTGACAGGTACAGTACTACCACCCATAGCAGTATCCCAACCACAATCAGAGTGGGTGACTGATATTGCTCCTAGTCAGTCAGTGGTTGACCTTGGTATCACATTTGACTCCAACATGGACATGAAAGCCCAGATCAAAAAAATGTGTCAGAAAGGCTATTATCACATCAGGAACTTGGCGGCCATCAGACATTGTCTAGACGAGAAGACCGCGGTAACACTTACCCATGCTTTTGTTACATCTACCCTTGACTATGGTAATGGTCTTCTGGCGGGTCTTCCTAAAACTAACAT
The DNA here is from genome assembly GCA_949316495.1 of Amphiduros pacificus. NCBI lineage: Eukaryota > Metazoa > Annelida > Polychaeta > Phyllodocida > Hesionidae > Amphiduros > Amphiduros pacificus. The sequence goes on along the minus strand of OX439005.1, from coordinate 32,971,267 downwards.
CAGGAAACTGCAATACCTCCAAAACTCTGCAGCACGGGTAGTTGGAAAAATCAGGAAATTTGATCACATTTCAGGAAAATTACGGGAACTGCACTGGCTTCCTGTTCACGCGAGAATTGATTTTAAAATTCTTCTATTAACCTGAACGCTGTCTAAGATCCAATGATGGCACCCACCTACAAGTACCTAATACTAGGCTAAGAACAGTAGGTGACAGGGCCTTCTCATCTGTAGGTCCACGACTATGGAATTCCTAGCCTATTAATATTAGGACAAGTACTTCAGTCTCCTCGTTTAAGAGTAGGCTGAAAACTCATCTCTTCAGGATGCATGTCCTGAACTCAGCGCTATGAACAGACTTGTCTGGTATCAGCGCTATACAAATTTTATTATTATTATTATTATTATTATTATTATTGGATAAAGAATATGTCTTTAATACCTTTCAAACTTTATGAATGCAGGGAGCCACACAGGCAGGCCTGAAAAAAGAATACATAGAGAAGCTGAAAGCATTGCCAACCTATGTTCCTAGTGAGGAAGTATTGGCAAAGAGAAAAGCACTGCCACAGCCTGAGTCATTGCCTAGTATCACTGTGCAAGAACTATCCAAATACAATGGCAAAAACAAGGTATGCATATTAGTACAGGAAAGAAACTAAATCATTTTATTTATGTATATAATAGCATCATAATTGTAATCATGTCCAAGGATCCTTTCATAATTGTGTCAACATTTTAGAAGATAAATCCTTAATTCCATTTGTATTTATTTTATTTGTTATTTTTATTTAATATTAACCACCCAATAATCTTAAATGTGTGTATAGTTCAGTTAGTAGACCATTCAAAGATGTTTCCCTCATCACAGCAACTATATTTATTTATATCTTATGATTTCATTATTTTCCTTGTGAAGAGCTGTTGTAATTCATTTTCAAAAATTAAACAGGATGTAATAAAAGTGGATTTTAAATGTATGACCTTGAATATTATGTTCAGTGTTGTGCATATTAATGTATGCTTTTTTCATTTTAGGATTTGGCTCCACGTGTAGCAGTGTTTGGCTATGTGTTTGAGATCCAGAACCCAGGCTTTGGGTATTTTGGCAGTCATAAAGGAAGAGATATCACTACACGCATGATGCACCAGGTACATAACTTAACCACCAAACACCCTCCTTTACATCTATGTGTCTGTATGTGTGTTTTATGATATTGTTGTATCAACCTCAGTGATATATAGTACTGTTCAATTTTTTTTAAAACATGAGTATTTTATTATGTGACAAGACAAAAATTGTCAAAATCTATGCCTTTGTGTCACCCTCAGACTACTTCGGAAGGTCATATTTTGAAAAATAGCTAAAAATTCCCATATAACTGTTACCATGGTAACCAAAAAATATTGTAATTGACTACCGGTAATTTTCTTACTAAATCATGCTCATCTCGATTCTGATTTTTCCATTTCTAAATATTTCAGTTCCATGGTATTGGTATGGATGACCATGATGATGCTGGACAACCTCCATATCCATTGCTAGATCAGCTGACAGGCGACCAGACAGAGTTCATATCCTGTTGGCAAGACTTCTACAATGCCAGTGGAAAATGTGTAGCTTATGTTAAAGAGTTCCTGGACCAACAAAAGTCTGGAAAGTCAGACTGGGCATTGCCTAAAATTTAAATATGCAGGGTAGCCAAGTTATCTCTTTTTACAATGAAAGTGCCATCTTTTTTAATGTACACAAATAGAGTAGATAAAATATATACAATAAAGTTATATTTTCAAAAACCTTTGTTTATTGTTACATTTGTTAAAATTTTGTTAGTTTTGTATTTTTTTCTCTAGAGAACTGAAAGTTTCAAAGTTTTATAGTAAGGTTGTTACTTATCTCAACCTTGATTTATATGATATTAATTTATGTTTTACATGTTCTGTAGGATATCATTCCAGAGAGATTTTTGAGAATTATAAACTATCCTCGCTAAATTATCCCAATTTTAATGAACACTTTACATAGAGGTCATGTAGCTGAGACAGATTATCGCTATTTTCCAATTTTCCATTATCTCAAAATGATTCATACAAAATTCCAAAGCTACAGATGCCATGATGTGTACAAACCTTAACTGAAAAATGCAATATAAAATGTCTGAGTCATTTATATATCAAGATATTGTCCTTTGAAAATGTTGACAAGTAATGAATATGCCAGCTGCAGAAAATTAAAGAGATGCAGAAAATTAAAGAGCTGCCCAACATTATCTTTGGGATAACAAAATGGTACATCAGAGAAAGAAAATCTAGATCGAACTGTTGCCCCTGACAATGATCTATATTAAAAGAAATTGTGTCATTCAACACACATTAGTCCATATGAAAATCCCTACCTATCTATTTAATTTTTTTTAAATCATTTTTTAATGAATTAAAAAAAAATAAACTAGGGCCTGAGATTAAGATTAAGCCTCTCTCTCTCTCTCTCTCTCTCTCTCTCTCTCTCTCTCTCTCTCTCTCTTAGAGGTCACCAAGATTTGTTGATGATTTCCTTCTTTCTGGTGAGCTATAAAAACTTAACGCAATGAACCGCGAAAAAGTATATCAGTGAGTGAGGTGTTTAGTGAGGTGTAGTGCGACTATCAGTATCAGATGAATCTTGGAATAATTCTGAGGATGACCACACAATGTCATGTTTTCCAGTGACCTGGTATACATTTATACTTTTGTCCGTCGCAGCTAATTCTGACTTGCAATTAACCGATCAGCATAATGCGGTTATGTGGTGGGAATATGTATTTCGCTTCCACGCCTGTTCTGAATGGATCCGGGTGACAGTGTGAAATGGCACGTGGCGCAATGTTGATAAATGTATATATACGGCCGCCAGGTGCGCTAAAAATAAAACCGTCCTGATTGGTCAACACCAGAAATAAGCAACGTCACAGTCTATTTTTAGTAATCACAACATTAAGGATAAATATTACAACATGTGAATGTTAATGTCAGTTTAAGATCGCAACGCTGAAAGGAGAACAACTTTGCAAACTTTAACAGGATAGGCAAGCCAATGGAATACATATCAGTGAGCATGAACCGAGACAGACATATTAAGTGTGTTGTCGTAGGAGATGGGGCGGTTGGGAAAACATGCATGCTGGTTAGCTATGCCACCAACAAATTTCCCAAAGAACATGTTCCCACTGTGTTTGATAATTATGCTGGTAAGTGATTTTTTTCATTTATTTTATTTTTTTCATCGTGATTTCTTCTTAACGAAAATGTTATTGTTATTCCTGGCTGGGGCTAATATTATAAGCCATATAACAAAATAATCAGATTAAATGCAATTCATGTAGACTTATTTTCAAACTTCGCCAGGTTTTCTGGGATATGCAGTATGGCATTGGTCATTTTACCCTGTTATATGTAGTACGTATTTTGCACTAATTCAGGTTCCCTTACACCCTGACACAATAAATTCACACAAGGTCCAATTTATAAAATGACGATGTATAATACTAACGAGACTAAAAGAGACTCGTTGATAATACTAACGATGCTTAACATGTGAAAACAGAATGAAATGATGTGCATGTATTTCAGTGACGGTGATGGCAGGAGGAGACCCGTATATACTAGGCTTGTTTGACACAGCAGGACAGGAAGAATATGACAAACTACGAGTCCTGGCCTACCCGGGCAGTGATGTATTCCTGCTCTGCTTCAACATCATGTCTCCCACATCCCTGGAAAACATCACAGAAACATGGGTGCCAGAACTGAGGCACTTTGCTCCAAATGTTCCCGTCCTCCTTGTGGGCACCCAGGTTGACATGCGCGATAACTTTGCTGCTTTGCAGGTAAACTATCTTTATCCTATCAGAATACTTTATATCATTATCAAGCCAATCCATAGTTCCTATCTTTATTTTATTTTTTTTCTTAATTATACCTATATAGCATATTATTTGGTACAAAGGTGAATAGTGTTATAAATGATATTTTAAAAGAATGATTAATTATAAGATAGATTATTGCTTCTTCAACTTACTTTCTCTTTGGATTATTTCAGAAACTTCAAAAGCAGGGAAAAAAGCCAGTTACAGAGGAGCAAGGGCAGAGGCTGGCGAAGAAGATAGGAGCAGTGTGTTATCTGGAATGCTCAGCGCTCACACAGAAAGGACTCAAAAACGTGTTTGATGAGGCTATAATGTCTGTATTAACGCCCCCAAAACACAAAAATGATCAACCAGGTTGTTTCTCTGGACTGTTTAAAAGGAGAGGTAAAAATTCTCAGCATTCTTTGCAGGTACGGTGAATAATGAGACTTGACGTGTTGTGGGCTGTGATATGATCTGTGATATGATCTGTTATCATGCATTTAACAGTATGGAGTTGAATTTCCATGTGATGTTTTAACTGAATATATATTCCATTAAAAGACACATCTTACTTACTAGTATATCTTACATTAAATGAGACAATGATAACTGGTATATTCAGAATTTGTATTCCTGCATATTTGGCAAAATACTGATATAATCTAGGCAGGATTTATCCCAGTTGACTGTTTATTATTTTAAAGGATTATTGAACGTATACATTGTAAATGTTTCTGTGAATATGAAAACCGAATGTTATTCAAATTTATCCCATTTGTGGTAAGGTTTATGAGAATCTATTTAAAATGTCTACACATGCACAATATTGCATTATTGACAGATCAGTTCTGGGTGACCAGAGTGTATACAATACATTGCTACTGTTTAGCTTAATATTAGCCCATTTTTTCAGTCAGTTTCAAATAAACATAAATGATCCTGAAGAAGGGAAACTCATGTTAAATTAATTGACCTTTATGGGTTTTTATCAATACATGCTTGATTAACAAATATTTACAATAACCTAGAAATACCCATTAAAGTTGTGGTGTACTGGTATTGTGTATATAATTATTAATGTAAATATTTCTATAATTATCAAATGTAAAATATTTCACAGAAATAAAAAAAAATAAAAATTTATATATTTCTTGGACTATGTTGTTTGTTGTAATTCAGAGTATAGCATTGATACAAAAGAAAAAGAGGGCCGTCTTATTATTATTTTTTTCTCATTATCATGGGGTAATAATAAGAAAGACTGACGTTATGTGCCCCACAGTATCTCATTTTAAAATACTGGAACCAAATCAGGGAGATAGGCCAGACTGCAGTTCACATACATAATATGTAATATAAATTAGATTTATAACTTTAAATAGATTAACATTTATTCGCCAAGAAACAAGTTTTATTTTAATATCTGCCACCAAAGGGCTCTCAACCAAAAGACCCATACAATAAATACAAAATACAATGAGATGAAATGTACCAACCCTTCTATTTCAAATGACTATGTTTTATTATGTTTTCATAAATACGTTATATTTTACTTTGCTTACATATTTACTTAAATATTTATCGTATCACGAAAATAACGATTTTATAAATATATTGATATGTGTATATAAAGAACATATATCAAAGCCCCAAGAAAGCCGCAAAGGAAGCCTCATTTGTTTGTGAATCAAAGGAACACCAGATGGCACTATAATTCATGAAAGTGCGCTCTTTATGATTAGAGATTCACTAGAACGATTTCCTGTTGCCATGTTGTCAACATTTACCTGGTCAACTTTTTCACAATTTTGATATATTTAAGCACTATTTGCAATAAGGATGGTGTCCGATGGTGAGAAAAATCCACTGCCAAGTGGACCAGCCACTTTATGCTTCAATAAAGAGGACTTTATGAAAGTAAGTTGGGTGTTCATTAAAATAGGCGTGAACTACCTGCCTACTGAGACTGAGTCTGAGTTTTATTTTAAAGCTAACATAATATACTGAACTAGAAAAGAAAATGGGGCTTGGAACACGGACATGTTAGTTTAAATAATGCATCTTAGTCTGCATTACAATATTTGGACAGCCAGTCACTGAAAAATTGAATTTATCATTCTTAAACATTAAATTCTATATCAGAAACCTGGAAAACTATAATAAACCTACCCTTGAAGTTTCACAACTATTCAATAAATTACCTAAATTCACTCTCACATTTTGGTAATATTTAATAACATTTGAATAATGTTTAAAATACTCTATCAAAATGAAAAGGAATAAATTTCCATTCAATGAATTTGGTTCAATAGAAATTGATATTGCCATGGTTTTACCCTCAGCCCCAGATGTAAATGTAAATGTATTTAATTGAATTTTTCGTAGTGATCTATCGGATGAAGTTATTAGTATTTTATGTAAAATACCATTTAAAATCCCATCATGTGTCCATGATGATTTTAAAATTGAGAGATCATTTTGCTAAATCTTATGCGATGCTGAAATGTAGACACTGCCACTTCCCGCCATTGTTACTATGGACACTTTTGTTAATTGTTTGTTAGCTGCTCTCTGATTGGTCTAAATAATTACCATTGTCTCCCACCATTGTCTCGACTGACGAGATTGGTCAGCAAACCGGATGTGCATGCAGAGCCCATAGGATTATTATTACGATGTGTTGTGGTACTGCCCTTGAATGATTTGTTTTTTAGTTTAAAATTTTGATTTTAGGATGATTTCAATGTGGATTTCTTTGTGATTGAATGTCGTCGGCGGGTATCATTGGAAACGTTACGTGATGACCTCAGCATATACCTGAAAATCCTGCAGAGTGCCATGATTGAACTGATCAACAAGGACTATGCTGACTTTGTTAATTTATCAACAAACCTGGTGAATAATGTTATTTCTCTCATGAGAAAAGATGATTTATTTTTGGTATCATTACAATGAATAATCTTGAGCATTTGTGTTTTTTCTGCATTCTTTGATGGTAGATATTAATGTATAATGTTGATTTGCAGGTTGGTCTGGACAAGGCAATCAACAATCTCACAACACCACTCGGGCAACTGAAAGAGCAAGTCATGGTAATTAGTTCAGGTTTTTAATAATATCAAAAATATATTTGTTATTTTGGTAACATCTTTACATCACTTTGAAACAATTAAAAGATAATATATTTATTTTAGCCTTTGAGACATGGCATAGATACCAATAGGCAGATCTTTTCTGAAATAAGAGCCACAAATCTCATACAGATCTAGATATATGTGTTAATAGTGGAGGTTGTAAATACAAAATTAGGTTTATTTCAAAGAATTAATGTTTGTCTTTTACAGAATGTAAGATCAGCCATGGATGAAGCTATTCTAGCTGTGGAAGAGAAACTTGAAAAACAGGCTCAGATAAGAGAAAAAAAGGTGAGTCAAACAAATCAAATTTAGATGTCAGTTTCAAAATAATTTTCAAAATTAACTATTTTTCTATGTTTATTCAATATCAACAAAACTTAAATTAAAAACAAAAATTAAACAGTTTAATAAAGACATATCAGGCATTAAAAAGGGTAATTATTTTTATTGATAGTAAAATTGTTTAAATGACAACTGAAATATGATTTTAACTTTTAGTTTGATCAATATTTCATTTTAAATATCACTGATGATCCAGGCAGTAATTGTTGTGAATGGCTTGGCGAGGTATATTCTTCCATTGTTTTAGGCATGTATGCAGAGGCTGATGAGTATCATACAGTCAGTGGAGAAGATTGAGCATCTCTTAGGAATCCATTCCTCAGAGAGCATGGAACACAAACCTCATCAGTCTGGGTCAGTCTCTGCTATTTCTACTTTAAAGTTGAGAGTGATTCTTATTGAAGAGGAAAGACTGAATAATTTATATGAATATATTTGTATGCATATATTCTCCATGAGACACAGCTGGACCTTTATAGAAATTTATGAGACATAAATGTGCTATTGTGTATCATTTTATTTTGTTTTAGTTGTTTTCCTTAGACAACTAAAACATTTATCATTTTATTTTGTTTTAGTTGTTTTCCTGAGACACAGAATCAGGTCTTTCGGAAAAAAATGTATGACAAATTTGTAAATAAACAAATCCATATCATATCTTTAAGAAAAATTGTCAATTGTGAGATAAATATCTACCACGTATAACCTTTGTTTTGCAGTCATTTAAGTGGACAACTGATAGAGAGAGTAGCCACAGAGTTCAACAAACTGCAGTTTTATGTCAACAAAAGCCGGGGTCTCCCATTGGTTGAAGGGATAAAACTGGTAGGGTTTTGAGAATATGCACTTAATAAATTAAATTAAAGATCCTCATTTCTTTCCTTGCATCAGCAAATCTTAGTTTAAAATTTGCATTGTGAAAAAATGGTGATGGACATATATTCTTCACTGCAGTTTAAAAAATCTTCACATGTACATATTTTTATGAATTTATAGAAAATATTGTATCATATCTTGAAATGTAAGCTATTGTATTTTAGAGAATAGCTAGCATAACAAGCACTCTGCAGTACAGCTTGGAAGGCTCATTTCGTGAGGGTTTAGAAACCGGGCAGGTTGACATTCTTCGACAGTGTCTGCGCACCTATGCCACCATAGATAAAATGAGAGATGCAGAGAACTTGTTCAGACAGTACATTGTAAAGCCTTACATGGAAGAGGTAAGAATTCATGCTGGCATGAGATAATTTACAAAGTGTATTTATGCCATGAATTTAAGGTCTGTGTTAGTCCAATTAAGAATAACCTATCTAATAATTGAAGAGGTTTCTCAAGATAGTTTCCACTCACAATAAAATTACATGAAATTATGGTAAATAGACCAATGGTGTTATATTCAGATGATCAGTGAGCAGTTTCTACAGAACAACCCCCAAGGTCTGAAGGGCATGTACAGCAAGATTCTCGAGTTCATTCCCAAACACTGCAAGAAGCTGAAGGAAGCAACCATGGCGCCACCACAGGGGTTAGTATTGTCTGACTTCCAAAGTATGTCAGATTCATGCAGAGGAAAGTCTTCATATTTGTCCTACTTGTAGGTGGAACATTTAGCAATCTTGTACCAGAAGCATTGCCCAGACGCTGTGTAAGCACTTCCTATACATGTATATATTATATCTTTCCACACCATCATTCTTTCCTTCAGTGTATTCAGCACAGCCCGTAGATTTGGGTAGTATTTCTTTCAATAACATACATTAATAAACCTTGAAGTTATTCCATTTGAAAAATTCCTGCTTAGATTACACTGCCAGACCACCATTGTGCCATCTTTCCCGTACGGCCATACCTTAGCTTTCCCTGACTTATGCACTGTGTTCACATCAAGTCTTGCCTTTCAGTTCAAAACAAAGCATCTATCACCCCCAATGTGTCTTCTATAATATATATAGAAGTGATTAATATAAGTTTTGATAATTTATGTTTCATAACAAGGAAGATATTCCATACGAACAATTCATGCTAAAACAGCTCCTTGCTATTTTGAAATTCCTGTACATTTATTCTCCTGCTCACCTTGATCAATTATTATCCACTCAGAAATTGACAAATTTACATTTACAGACCATGTCCAACAACCTCCAGTCCTCCATACAAGCTTACCCCCATTTTCTGTCTAAGACCAAACATTTTTGAACACATTATTGAGGCATCTGATACACAGCAAAACATGGACAATAGTCTCAGCGAATTTCAATACTGGTACCAGAGTATTTTTGCACTCCCAAAGTTGACTCATTTTTCTCCTACTTTAAAAAAAAATTTCGATCAATTTTACATGACCCATGGTCAAAGGACATTAAAAGTGTTAGTCCCATACCATAGAATGAATGATTTTATATTTTTATTGTGAATGAGTGCATCAAACTAGTGAGCACAAACTACTGTGGCATCCATATGACAGATGACTGATTGCTATTTAATTTGTAATAACTCTAAAATAATATATATATTTTTCCAACTTGGCAAATACTTATGTTACCTCATATTATTGGCATCATCAAGGTTTGAGTCCTGACTTTATTTATTTTTGGTTACAGAGGTGGAGAGGTTGTACGAGGATATGACTTCCTGGTCAATGCTGTCTGGCCAGAAATCATCGTTAACATTGAGGCAAGAATTCCCTCTATATTTGCACCAGGCAACCCTGATGTGTTCCACGAGAAGTACATGACAAGCATGGCATTTGTGGACAAGTTTGAGAGGCAGTGTGGGTCACAGGCCAGCGTCAAGAGGCTCAGAGCTCATGTCAGCTTCAATACTTTCATGAGCAAGTGGAGTTTGCCAGTATACTTCCAGATCAGGTGAGAGCACGAGAATTTAATGGAATTTCATAATACTTTTAATTAGATAATCTTAAAATTGATAAAGATTAATATTATTAAAAACTAATTTATCATGGATTCCAAATTAAATCTGCATTTAAGAGAAATTTTATAAATTTCATTAACCAACAGATTCTTTTCAAATAATTTTAAATCTATTTTATATTATGTTATATACTCACATTTCAGATTCCAAGAAATTGCAGGATCATTGGAGACTGCACTAGAAACTCCATTCAACAACACCGTGGGTAAGACTGATTTTTTAAAATTTGAGCTATATTGAAGTTACATGGAGTTTAAGTGTCACAGTTTATATTTAAGCAAGGAAATATTATGTAGCATTTCTTAGTGTTTCTTGTGGCCTGGTGAGTTTAATTTGACACTTCTGTGCAGTGTGGGTAATAAATAACCATTCTCTTTCTATTTTAAACAGTTAAATGGTCTGCAACAAAAATTTCTATTTCAATAATAAATTAACATTCCAATTTCAACTGTGCTAATAGAAGAAAGCTTTTTCTATGATTCTTCAGATAAGACATTCCACCTTCATGTGACGGAGATGGTTTGGAAGTGCCTCCATAGATGCTGGCAGAAGGATGTGATGCTGCTGCCACTGGTTCATAGATTCTGGAAACTCACCATGCAGCTGCTCTCCAGATACACAGACTGGATAAATGAAGTCCAGCAAACTGAGGCAAGAAAATAGTCTTTTTCTTCATGGAACCCCTATCATGTTTGTAGTTCAAATAGTTAGTTCCAGATTTATATTTTTTTCCCATTTTATTAGTTTGTGGAGAGGTCCCACAATAAAATTTCAATAAAAGTAAAAACTTTACAATGAAAGTATTAAAGCAGGAATTATACCTTCCTGCCTACCCATTTTTCAAATGATGAGTTGCAAAATCTAAGACCAACAGTTAAAGCAGTGATCCCTTGATGCCATGATAATCATTGATAAGATTATTTCACAGCAACAAAGTTAATTTTAGGAAAGAAACTCTGTCTCCAGGGGAAAAATATGCAGTAGTTCCCTTGGTTTTATAATGCAAAAGGGATCTCATCTGAAGATATTTTGTGGCTGAAATTATATGCATTTTGCAAATTACAACCCAGTTTTAATGCTTTTAAAATAGGTTAATATTTGTGGTCACATTACAGTTGAGCAAAATGAAAGCAGAAACAGGATCAAAGAATGGAGATGGCGATCAATCAGCAGCGAGAACTACAGGGGGAGCTGCTGGAAGTGGAGAAACTATGGTCAATACTGAGGTGGCAGCACTGGCAAGCCCTCCCATCACAATGGCCCAAATTGTGTATCTCTTGGCTGATGCACAAAAGCTTGCATCTCTCGTAAGTTTTATTATATATCAATCACACTGTAAACATTCTAAATACTTGGTGTAGAAAAGTTTTAAAAAAATGAAAATTATTATCTACCTTCTGATGTTTGTTCTATATGTTTCTAGATCCCTGATTTCTATGCACAGAATGTTAAGTCCTGGGTCACACAGCTAGGTGTCCAAAATACACAAGTTCTGGAAGGTATCTGATTGCTTCTGCCATGTTGACTAATAATTTATTAACATAAAGTTGTATTATAAACCTGAAATTGGACTCCTAATTGCGCATAATATCAATAAGCAGGATTTACATTTTACAGAGAGCATGGAGGAGACAAGGGATATAATTTTCAGCAGTTTGCCGCCATTTGGTAATTATGTGGTAGAAGCGGTGACATCACAATGCTCCATCCATCTGAAGGTAGTCAGTGACATACCCAGGCTCTACAGGAGAACTAATAGAGAAGTGAGCAATGTAGCCATGTTATGCCACTCATTTATTATGTAAATTGCCTATTCTAGCACTCATTTATTATGTAAACTATAGTACTCATTATGGTACTCATTTGTAATGTAAATTGTCCATTATAGCACTCAATTATTATGTAAACTAAAGTGGCCAGTTATGGCACTCCTTTATTATGTAAATTATTTTGGACATATTTTTACATTCAATGGAAAACAGTTTCGCATTCTTGGTTTTTTGGGGGTCATGAGGATTGTCTTGCTGAGTGGAAATGAATGGGAAATGAGTGGGAATGAATGGGAAATGTATATATACTTTATATATACTCATATCAAGGTATCTCATGTATATCTCTATGTATACAATATACAGATTTCAAATATATAAATATGTATAAGCGTGTTATTTACTTGTTATTTTCAGGTACCCAGTAAAGCATCAACATACTCCTCAAATATGTTGAAACCACTGAAGACTTTCCTTGATGATCAACAGGAGGTGTTGCAGGCTGATCTCAAACAACAATGGATCAATAGAATATTAACTAATCTATCTGAGCAGTAAGTATTATTCTTTTCAAAAGGTTCAAGGAATGATTTTGATTTTTATTACTTTCATATAAGATGTTCAGAATAAATTGAGAAAAGATTTCAAATAAATATTTCTCAAAGAGATGATATTGAATCTGTTTCACACACACAGAAATTACCCGATATTTAAAGATAAATAAATAGGGATAATGTGATGTAAATTGACAAAAGCATTACCATTTCAGATATTTGACAATAACTTCTGATGTATTGTCATCTGTCAAAAAGACTGAAGAGAGTCTGAAGCGACTGAAGAAAGCACGAGGGACTGCCTCATCAAGCTCACAAGGGATGAGTGATGATGACAAAATCAGACAACAGATCTACTTGGATGTCAAGGATTTCGGAAAACAGGTCAGTGTTCTCCATTTCTGTTTGAAGTATAATTAAATCTGTGATATTGCAATGACTACATTTTGAGATACCAAGTTAAATTGTGCGATATTTCCTTTTTTCGGAAAATTGGTTAGCTGTTAGTTTCGAAGATAACTTTGAACAATGCAATATTTAAAAAAAATCCACACATTTAAAAAAAACCCATTGCAAAAAAAAAGATACTGAAAATTAATACCCATGTAAATGAGAATTAATGAGTTTTTTGTCATACCTTCTACCATCTTTCTGATATTAAATATAAACTTGTGTGAATTAAAATTTCAGGAATATTTAATAAGAAAGTGATGTTTACAGATAAGTATGCATTCCAGTATATCCTTGTTTTTGTAGTCATTAATTTACTGAATGTTTGCTATTGATTCAGATTGAACAGTTGGAACTGAAATCATCAGAAATAGAAAACTACAGCAAACTTTTGGATACTGTTGAGCAGGCCAGGAATACATCTGCATCGTCATAGTCCATCACTTGGATAATTTATTCAGATAAAGATAATCTAAAATTATGATGAGCAAAATATGCATGGAGCTGCTAATGGTTGGATCAATATATACATAATTAATACACTGTGATCTTTTTTAAAAGGGGAAGTCTGTTTGACATTGGGTATCTTTAAAAGACAGAATATATTATGTGTATAATAAAATAAAATGATAATGTTAATAATTCATTTTGTATATATTATTACTCATTGTCATGAGGTACAGTTACCTTAATATAGTACTGAAATTAAATTGATTTTTTCCCCATTTTATTAGTTTGTGGAGAGGTCCCACATTAAGATTTCAATACAAGTAAAAAGAAATTACAGTGAAAGTACTAAAGCATGAGCTATAACTGAAAAAAAAATAAAAATTTACTTGTGTATTACTTCAGGGCATCTAGCCTTGAAAATATGCTTCATGAAGATTGCCTTCAGACATTTTTTTGTTTTTTAAAACATTGTAGCAAAAAACTGCCCATTTAATAAACAAATTCTAAGCTTTAAGTCAAGCTAAAGCTACATTTTCTACATATATATATTGAATAAAGGTTATAGGCCACTGTATGCTTGATGATATAGCTGTTGTTTTCCATGGGGGGAAGGGAATATAGGTGTTTTAGCTCTTGATTTCAAGAGCACAGCTTATCAGTAAATCCCTAAATCCCCTTTTCAATCATCTGCAAATTTAAGGATATTCAAAGCATTCCTTGTTATTTTTATATAAAAATAGTACAGTCTTTATTTAGGGACATTATACACACCCACATTCACAAATATTTCATTACTGAAATAAATACAGCAACAATGCTTTTCTCTTGCCCAAAACAGATTAAGATACATATTCCAGGCATTAGAAATCGTGTAAAATATGAACATATATGAAAATAATCAATCTTCCTTGGGTAAAATATCAAAAATGAGATGGGGGGGTTATGTCTCAAGAAAATTGAATAATATTCAGATCATTGAACATATTTCCTTTTCTTAGATTCTGACATATATTAGAAGATCTTCCTCCACAGTTATGTTAACAATATAATGTTTGAGAAACACAAAACAAATTAATGTAAAATGGAGAATGGCATGAATGTCATCGGACAGCAGCAGCACCAAGTCGGAGTTCTCTCTCAAATTGCTCGGCTGTAAATGTTCCATCCAAGCGTTCACAGTCAGGATTAAAAACTGAATAAGCACTAGGTTCTCCATCCTTTCTTGACCCACTTTTCATGGAGTGATATATGAGAAATAGACCAGATGTAATAAAGTAAACAGCACCAAATTCAAGTTCAATAGAAAGTCCCCATAATATTATCCAAAGTATAAATTTAAGAGCAAATGACGCTCTGATGGCAATTTTTTCATTTGAAAACCGTTTTCCAATCCTTGATTCCAGAATACATTTAGGCAGTTGTATATGCCATGTATTATAACCAGAGTCATTCTCAGGCGGTTTTGTTGTGAGAATTTCATCATTTTCTGACTTCTTCAATTTGGTTTCTTGGTCCTGAACCTGTGAATTAGTAAAACAAAATTAATCGTATAACAGAATTTGGTACTTTAAGTTCACGAAATAATGTTTTTGTGCAATTTTATCAAAACAATAACAAAGAATCAAATATATCACACAGCTGACAGCTGTTTGTTTACATTTTACACTGACGTGTCCAAAGAGGACATGTATTGTATTTTCGCTCATAAATGATCATATTTTATACAACTGATATTAAGTTTATCTGCATATGATTTCTCTTTTAAATAAACGCAAATAATAGCCTATGAAATTATGTTACAGATATATAAAGACTAACCTTTGTTTTGTCCATTTCACCTTGTGATATCCTGGCTTTTCTAGCTCGAAATTCAGCCAGCTTGGCTTCCATTTTGTCCAGTTTTACTACCTCAAAACAAGGAGAGCAAGGTCAAGGTTGTTAAAAGTGTTGGGACAGTATCCCTAGAAACAGGTGGGTTGTTTATTAGACGTAAATTAACTTAATTTCCGATTGTTTTAACAAATTAACATGTAATTATGATTATTAAGTTTCCTAGAAGACATTCACATTGTCATTAAGATAGTTTACATCGTATTTTTTCCTTAAAATACATTTTCGAATATGTTACTTGTTTTGGCACATATTTCCACTCCACCCACAACACAATAAATAGACTTACAGTTGTAATTGACATTCCGTGAAAACCTTCAGTTCTGACCATTTTACACTCAGATATATCTGTCATATAAGTTACATGTTTTCTTCGTCTTTTTGGGGTTTGAAATTTCAAATCCATACATATATACAGAGACATTTAATGTTTAAATATATCTGATATATTTGATTTGATTCGATTGAAATTTCAAACCCATACATATATACAGAGACATTTAATGTTTAAATATATCTGATATATATGTCGTGGAAAAATTTCACAAAAACATAAACACATTAAAAAAAACCCAGTCACATATTTGTATGTATGGGTGCACACAATTGAAACTGGCGGTTTCCGCCAAAATCCACCAGATCCGCCGGTTACACACGATTGGGTGGCGGCAGAAAGCGGCAGTCTGCCAAATCCGCTGCGGGTGGACTCGCCGCTTGCACACAATTGGTCCGGCGGAAAGTGCCACTTTGCACACGATTGTGTATAGCCAGGTGGGTCGGCGGATTTTGCAATCTTCCGTCGGCGGGTTCCAATCATGTGTACCCTATGTGATTGAAGGCTGCTATCTTTAATTTTATTTCATATTTTCACACTTTGATTACATACAGATTCTTCTTACTCAGGGAAGAATCTGCCATGAAGATCAGTGACCACCCACAATTACACTTATATCACAATATTGAAACACTTACATACATCACAATTTCAACACAAAATCCATAAATTATCATTTGTCATTAAAAAAACAAATTCCATATTTTAGTGCAGTCATTGCAGACGTAGAATATTGTCCATGTATAAACAATTCTATGATCATATTATCATATAAATTGTTTGTAAATATTTTACTAAAATCTGAACCACAACATGATTTTTTTTTAGAATATTATACATATTACAGATTATCAATCTTGATCAGTTAACTGTCTAGTCATTTTATTTATAAGTAATGAATATTAAACTGATCTAGACTAAAGTATGATATTAGTTTCTCTATCTGTGAAAACAATTGTAACTTATAATTATTCCTTGTACAATATATTTTTTATAATTCAGCGGGTTTTGGAAAAAAGAGATAGCTACATTCTTCAATGATAACATGGTCTTTTGATTTCTACAAGGAAGCCCATTTAGGAAATTTGGCAAATTTTAGATTTATGAAGATATGGAGTAAATTCTAAAGATCTGTAGATGATATTTCAAAACTCATGAGCTCCAAGCAATAAGGTTGGACAGTCCCTCTTTTTTAATGTTCAAATTGTGAATACATCATAAATGGGTATGGTTTCCTTATTATCTGTTTTGATGAAAGTGTGAACTTATGTCAGTTCTGCACACATTCACAAGAAATAGATAATGAAGCTGGTAATAAACAATTGCACAATAAGAATTTCATTTATATATCATTTATATATAACCATAGGTATTTAAATTGTTTTTAACTGCCATGTTTTTTTAATAGCTATGCTGACTTTGTCAGCAAAGCTTCAGCAATGATGCAGTCATTGTGTCTGTCAACTTTGAACATCTCTGAAACTACTGCACAGAGTTCTTAGCTATAAGTGGGAAAGATTTTGTACTTTTCAGGGGACCATGTTCTGTCTATTTTCCACAAGGCTCAGATCTTTTCCCATTTTATCAAGATTTTTTTTTTTCAAAAATCTAATAGCTATCACAAAGAAAGCTACCATTTTAAATCACATGACAAATATTAACCATTGAGATTGATATAAGAATTTGCAGCCAAATTTAATTTGTAACATGCGTTTTGATTTGTCAAAATTATCTGTTCAAGTCTGCTCTATTTAAATGATCATTTATGAAGCATTTTCCATAAAAAAATCACAAACATAACAAAAAGCAATGATCAGCATAGCACTAAGGCCATTGGTATATGTTTGAAAAATAATTATCTGAAGGCCTGCCAGTTGTGATTTGTTGATAATATTTGACAGCACTTGATGGTGTCATTCTTATATGTACCTATGATAAGTTCTTTGAACAAGTCCAGAGTTTTTGTCATCTACAGAACCCTGAACAGAAGAAAGCATCAAATACAGACAGTGAAAATGACATCTCCATATTTTCTGTTTGGTGAACAAGTATGCCAAGCCCAAATTGATTGATAGAGGCTTTTATTTATCTCCATTTTTATACAATCATCATATAAGTTTATAACACATTTTTAAAAACATTTTTTCTTGGATTTTACTTGTTTCAATTGACCATTCAAATGTACTGTACTACAGTTTTTTCTTGTCACCATTTGTCTTATTTTCTTTTTCATTGTTTTATCTTTATAAATTTCACATTGTTATTTTATATTTCCCATTTTATGATTATCCTGTTTAAATCTCTTTTAAAACACACAATTTTTTTAAAACACACACCATTCAGCAGTTTTTAAACTATGATTCAAGTCTTTTATGATATACACTTTAAGACAAGTATTGATATGAGATGTAAGTGAAAGTTAAAGACATTTTAGGTGCCTATGGTTATGGTATTGTTTCTGAATATATATAAATGAGTACAAGTCTTTTTATGTAAAAGAAATCACACAGTACCAAGGTATTGGTTGATTGCATTTTAATCTAATATGGCACACAAACAAGTGTGGTTTATTCTGCATGGTATGCATAGCATGGTTTTCAGCTGTTGTATATTTTAATATTTGTACATATTCATGGCATGGGACTTCTCTTATTTCATTGCATGAATGAGCATGTCTTATTGTTTATGACTCACACCATAATGTAGTATCTTTGTAGTCTTTCTCTCTCTATACATATAGATGTATGGGATGTAGAATAATTGAAAATGGTGGTCTATGGATTAGAATGTGATTTAATATAGATATAGAATAGCATAACAATACTCACAACTAAGATTGTTGACAAGAATGTACACCAATGTGTGAGTGTAACTTTTAGCACAAACTGGACTAATTCCAGGATTAGAATTTAAATGTATATTTGTCTTTTGTCAAGAGGATTACAAACTGGAATGGTAACAAATATAAATTACGAAAAACATTTATAGATTGAATTTTTGACATATGATATTGCTAATGTGAAGTTTTAAACAAATTATGGAACAGCAACAAATAATTTAGAATAGGATTTTGGGATTGGATTTTTGGCATATGATATCATTGATATGAAATTTACAACAATGAATTCCAAGTTTGCAATGTTCACTGTAGTTCACTCTTAAACCTGGGATTAGTATCTCACAAATTGTATCTTGTGATTAAAAGAACACCCGTCATTCAGCATGATTTCATCGTTAAAAAAGTTGAGTTTCAAGAAAGCTGTGTGTTATGAAACAGATCATGATGTCCGGAGTGCATAGAGGTGACGGTTCTACGGACGAGTATACAGATGCAACAGAGACAGACACTGCAACAGAAACAGAAGATGAACCTACTCCAAGAGGTACAGGATTACGAGGTGTCTCACACATATTTAGATCTCCATATATAATCTTCCCAGGTGGTGCCCCCTGTTAGCCCCAATGCTCATAGCCTGTACCTGAACATCTCGTGTTAAGTACTACCTGTGAAATTGAAATGTAATGGTGTTTTTATGACCCTTTCAGCATCAGTGACCATATTAGGTTGAATTTCGAGTCTTTTAACCAGTGTGAAATCTTATCTATGTCCTTAGGGACATTTTTATTTACTTCACCAATAATTCAAACAAATCATATACATTTATCCAACTCAATCCAGCAATTTTTAATATATCTAAGATACCTGGGAGGATTATGAAGAGGAGATCAATGTTCATGTGTTGCTTGCAGCATCCTTTATTTTATAATAAGGGAATTGTATTGTGGAATTCTAACCAAAATGTTAAATGCTTAGCTTATTATTCAGCTTTTTTTTGTGTGTTTTTAAAGTTTTAATGAAATCAGAGAGGTCACTGGCATTATTACAGGAATGTTGGTATATTTAAGAGATATGTGTTTATGAAACTATGATACAAACAAGTTATCTTTGTGTTCATATGAGTGAATGCATGTAGCCACTATTGTGGTCAATAAGGGGGTTAGGCCTGAACCAATCCTGTACCAATAGATAAAAACAAATTTCACAAACAGGCCTCTGTAAACTATATGACTCCAGTGTCTCAATCTGAAGTAGCCCCATTGTTACTAAATCTTTTCTTATGTAGATCCCTGGTCAGCTGAGCAAAGTTTATTGACAAAGTTTTGGATGATTGATTTAGCAGAAGACTCATCTACTTTTTAAGGGCATAGTAATTTATGTAGGGGTAATATCATGGGTAATAGCATTTGATGCCAAAGTTTACAGTATAAACATTTATATTGTTAAAGGTAAAATTGCTGAAAAATCTGATTTCATGAAAGCTTTAATATGTGTGTATTATTTATGAAAATACTGTTTATGGTCGTCGTAGTCACATAAACATCAATACAGCACATGGCAAAAGCCAGAAATTAAACTTGAAATCTGTACAGATATACTCTGAGGTTTTTTGCCTTGAAACATTACATTCACATGTTAAACTCATAGTATGCACAACAAAACATTGATTTTTCACATACAAATACCAGCAAGAGATTTGTTGGTCATTATTTTTTTTCAGCCATTTATCCTTCACAATCAAGTTATAAATTGCCAGTAAAAATCCATTCCATGAAAACGAAATCCATTCTATGATAGCTAAAATCCACTGCATGACCTTCCCCTCCAATTACATTGTTGGATTGTTCCTTTTAAGATATTTATACATGAAATAATTGGAAGGGTTGAGATAAATATGGATTAATTATTCTATGACCTCATGAATTTTATTCTGCTCAGCTATTTTATGTATATATTTATTCATGTACAGGTCCTAAATTATCAACTAGATATGCATAAACATAATGATTAGAGATTGATTGCATAAGTTTTTTTTCAACATATTTTTTTGCAACATATATATATATATATACATATAGATTCATATAAGAAATTTAGTGAAAAGCCAACATTAGTTCAATCTATCCTCTCCATAAAAATGTCTTATTTGTAGCCTTCTATATAAAGACAAGTATAAGCACAGGTGGTATAAGTCGCTTTTTCTGCAATGGAAGAAAGAAATTGAATAGTGAGGGCCACATTAAAAGTTACCACCCAATCCCATGAGACTGATTGAGTCAGGAAAACACCATCTCTCCATGTCCAAATTACCTTGACAACAGTACTGCTGCCATAGCAACAGCAATTGTCAGTCAGGTCTCTAAATGAACATGAAGCAGAAGATCAAGGTGAAAATTACAGGATGTTGGGATATAAGAAATATGGCATGTTCAATTGTGAACACCAAGGACATTTTGCATTTTACTGCTTCTGTTGGCTGAGTGAAAGCAAATTGTATCCACAAAAATAGTCATATATGAGGGCAACTTCCGAATTGTGGTGTTTTGTTGCTACATCTGAGTTCACGACCAATGATGTCTTTAGCCAAGTTCTACACTCGAACATTTTTGGTGGCTGGAGACTTGGCAAATAGGAGCATGTTTTTAACAGATGAGAATTGTATTTTTGAATGGGATAAAGAAGTATACCGACATGAATTTTTAATGGAACTACACTACAGAATAGGGCAATAGTTAGATTTGCAGTGCTCTCAACATGTCTGATGACATTGCTATATATCTTCATCAACATGTTCTTTACACTGTTCTACATAACTCCTGGGTTAAATCTAAAGCAAAGCTTTGCTTACTTAAATGTAGCATATATTTGGAAACTTCACTTCAAATTTACCAATAAAACTATTTTGTTTGCCTTAGAGTTTTACAAGCTGATTTGCAATTAAAATTGATGGTTAACATGGCAATCTAATGTACGGTAGTTAGCATTGTTTTAAGGGGTTTTGCACAAGGATTCCAATAAGTTGTGATGGTCATTGATAGAAGACATGGGTATCATTATGTATTGGTGCCAACTTTCTAATGTAACATAAACATGACCAATAGACTCCGACATTACAGCATTGGATCAAATGATAGCCATCTATAATATTTTTGTTGTTAAAAATTTACATGTACATGAACATGAAAAGCAATGTTTTGACTACAGAATAACAATCAATAATTAGGTATGAAATTCTTTAGTGGTTTCCCATGCGCTGTATACCACTGTTTATAATGTTGGTGTGATTCATGTCGTATAGTATTATAACTTTTATGGCACAACAGGCAATTTGAATGGTGATCTATAGAAAGAGATTAAATAGCTGATACTTAAAAAAACGGTTTAGGTATTCCAGCAGACACTTGTGAATGCAGTTAGGAGCAATAAATGGTGATCGACAGAAAGAGATTAACAGCTGATCCTTTAAAATAAAGCAGTTTATCTATTCCAGTGGACACTTTATGCAATGCTGAGCAGGTGGTAACTCCCGCTCTTCCCCTGTGTTTTGAAATATTCAAGAGTTTTCCTTGTTTATACAGACTTAACATTTTGGGCCAGGCAACATCATAAATATGCCTTTAAAATGTTGCTTGATGTTAGCCTGTTTTAATCAGTCACTTGATAGAAAATAGCAGAAAAAGACCTCAGAAGTTGCTGGACCAGGCCAAACTCAAATATGAAATGCTGAGGTGAAGAAATAATTTTTGGGGGGTATCATTAAAAGTATTCTTTACAACTCTCCAAGGCATTCAATCTGAGGTCTTTATTACATGTGATATAGGTTAAACACTGAATCAAGTATTAATGAAAATCTACATGAAAAAATTGAGAAGCTGCATATCTAATTATGAAATATATGTCATTTTGTTATCCTAATATATATATATAAATATATATATATATATATATATATATATATATATATATATATATATATATATATATATATATATATATATATATATATATATATATATCCATTTTGGAGTAAATTTGGCCTGAGGTGTGTGTAATGGTGTATCCATTTTGTAGTAAATTTGGCCTGAGGTGTGTGTAATGGTGAGCAGTGGAGCATCAGGAGATGGGTAGAGGCTGCTGGCTCGGGCAGTGATGTCCACACTGTTAGTAGTTCCCCGCCAATTCTGCAGCATCTGCTATCAGGAGCTGCAGTTACTCAAGTCTCTGTCTTGTTGCTGGTAGACTTGGCTTGTTGCTTGGAGACTGGTCATAGAACAAGTACTTGGCTTGTTGCTTGGAGACTGGTCATAAGGCACAAGTACTTGGCTTGTTGCTTGGAGACTGACCGTAGCACAAGTCCTTGGCTTGTTGCTTGGAGACTGACCATAGAACAACTACTTGGCTTGTTGCTTGAAGACTGACCATAGCACAAGTACTTGTCTTGTTGCTTGAAGACTGACCATAGAACAAGTACTTGTCTTGTTGCTTGAAGACTGACCATAGAACAAGTACTTGGCTTGTTGCTAGGAGACTGGTCATAAGACACAAGTACTTGGTTTGTTGCTAGGAGACAGGTCATAAGGCACAAGCACCTGGCTTGTTGCTAGGAGACTAGTCATTGGGAGGAGACTAGTCATTCGGCACAAGTACCTGGCTTGTCGCAAAATATATTGAGTAAAAAAGCAGAAAATTTAAAATATAAAATGTTGACAACATTAATACATAGGATTGTGATTCCACCTCAATAGAGAAATGGAAGATGTTCACACCTTTACAATTCACACCTGGATATTATCCAGCATTTCTACAGAGATATCAATGACTTTGCTTTCTGTGCACTACTTTATGGCATTGCTACACAAAGGATATGTTGAATATGTGAAAGAATTCACACAATAGGAGGAACTGGGAAGTGTTTGTACCTTGGCAAAGCAGATTCCATGTTATATCGAAATCCATTTTGACATTAAGTCAGCCACAGAAAGATTGCAGTGATGCATTGATCTATTATGCAGTTTTTAAGGGAACTATTTCATTGCAGAGGTAGGTGTTCATCTATTGATCCTGCTCATCATCATCATTTTTCTGTCGGTAGCCAGAGAGTGTACACATAAAGATTCATATTTTCAGTTTAATTATTACTCAACAACATCTTGTTTTTAACATACAATTTTCACCAAAAAACATGTGATTATTGGTTTTCATTTTCTGCTGAAACAACTGCATATTGTTTGTGATATATATTTTTTGCATACTGTTATTGATATCTTGTGTTGTTTTTTAATGCTGTATTTGATATCTTGTGGGTTTTTTCAATTATATTTTGCATTTATTATTTCTTGGGTACCAACATTAGCCTCACATGTCATTTCAGATTATTTATATCAAGATTTCAGTGCAAGTAATGTATGCAGTGAATCTGGTTCTGAATTGTCAAAGCCTTTTCAGTTAGACTTATTCTGAATGACTTGTCATCTTTATTGATGGAATGATAAAAATGAGGATGTAGGTGGAGGGAGTTCTGAGGAGTGAATAGAAGAATGTGTTTAAAAATATGATAAATCATTGAGGCACATGTGTATGAAAGGCCCCATAATGGATGATATTGGCTCCTGGGGTATGAGGAATAGGGAAGTAGCTATTGCTACAAAAATCATGGAAAGCTGCAGCTGGTTAATGATGTAGCATTATTAGATTCCATATCAAACTGCACTGAACAATGTTTGGTCATCACAGAGATTCTTACCTCTGAAAATGATAATGTGACCTGCTGCAGGAATGGAAGATTTGTATCAAATTTGGACCAGTTCTCTTGTGTAGTTTAAACTGACATATACCGGTACATTGTGTTGATATGTGACAGGTAAGGAGTCACAAGTCCTTTCATCTCCCAAATTTTAATCACAAGAACAAATCATTTTGAAGAGAAATTTAAAAAAAGAGAGATTGTTTCAAATCATAAGTGGATATGTGTTTATGTGAAAATTTATATACTTAATTCAGTTAGGTTTGAGGAAACATCCTCAAAGTCAGCTCCTACTAGATTTAATTAACCAAAATTCCTGGACACATTTATCAATCTCTATGAAAATCAAAGGAAAAATTCCACAGGAGGTAAAACCTACTTCTTTTGGAAATCTTATGTAAATAGGATAAAGAAGGAGATGTGATTGAGTCTCAGCAAATGTTGTGGTCTTCATGAGGTTTGTCTGCAGACGGTCTGCAGGGTTACTGTCCCCACACTGTAATCACAGATATAATTGGGGCCTGCAGGCAAAGCTATAGGCGCTGTGACCATGGCTGACAAACTACAAGGGATTCTGCCATGGAGAAGGTGATAACTGGCATGTTTCTGCTGAAAAGTGTCCTTAACAAGCAAGAAATAACAGGAAATACTTTTTATTTTTGTAACTAGTTATGGTAGCTCTCCATTGCAGATCAGTAGATTATTTGCCAGTGTACTGTGTAATGTGGAATTAATTGGATTCTGTACCATGATCCTGCAAAACAAACCTCTCGAATCCAACTTTTGTCAAGGACAGAGGGGAAAATGTGAGCAAATAGTATAGGCTCATGAGAGTGTGTCAGGATTAGCTTCCAAATATTTATTTACTTGCAGTCATGATTATATTCAACAAATTCTACATAGAGATATGGACCCCATGTTGTGCCAAGTCAACCTGCTTGTCAAAGGTCTTTTTTGCCAAAAGCTCTTTTTCTGAGAATGCATACCGGTACATTACATATCCAAACAGAAATGACAAATTGACCTTTTAGTGACAACAAATGTGTGACAACAAAGTGGAGTTCGGGAATTTAAATATGAGAATAAATTGTTATTTTTTTTTTAAATCAGTGTTTCGGCCTAGAATAGCTATTGGCATAAAAGTATTGCACTTTTAGTCTCAAGACTTTGATTGTGGGAGCGACCTCCACAAATTCAGCACAATATTTGTTAGTTTCCAGGTACAGAACAGAGTTTGAGTCACGTTTGCACACAAGCACCATGCCTTAACAAATAGGAAATCCCTTGTCTCACTCAATTGCTAAATGTGAAATTCCGGTGGTTTCCTTGCAAATAAACCATAGCATATTCTCACCCAAAGGAAGTCCTTTCAATTTGTTTTTCCATTTCCAAACCTCCAATGATATCTGTCATTTTGTTTATTTTCCTCATGAAGTTGAAGCTAGCAATTTCAAGAATTAAATTATTTAGTTAGTGGAATGATTAATGCTGTCATGATATTTAAAATTATGATGACATGATATTTAGGGCACATTTTTTATCTATCGACATGTCCTATAGAATGCAATATATAGTATTTGTTACTATCAAGAAGTGGAGACATTTTCAGTTGAATCTGAAACCTCATTTAATGTCTGAAGCCCCTAAGGGGATTGATAAGGACAGGTTCACATTATTTAATTAGTTGTGGTCTAACAGAGTGGCCAACACTGACAAGTCTCAGGTATTGATGAAAAGATATGATTAGAGGTGGGTGCCAAGTGTTAGAATGCAAGGACATCACTGGTGGCAGACAGTGTCAATAGAGCAAGAAGACCCTGATGGGATTGTAAGCTAGGACAAAATTAGATTGTTTACCTAACCATATGCATTATGGGAGTGTATCTGACCAGGTGCATGCTCTGAGCAAGGACAAAATTAGATTGCCTCCCTAACCAGGTGTATTAGATTGTCTTCCTGACCAGGTGTATTAGATTGCCTCCCTGACCAGGTGTATTAGATTGCCTCCCTGACCAGGTGTATTAGATTGTCTTTCTGACCAGGTGTATTAGATTGTCTTTCTGACCAGGTGTATTAGATTGTCTTCCTGACCAGGTGTATTAGATTGCCTCCCTGACCAGGTGTATTAGATTGCCTCCCTGACCAGGTGTATTAGATTGTCTTTCTGACCAGGTGTATTAGATTGTCTTCCTGACCAGGTGTATTAGATTGTCTTTCTGACCAGGTGTATTAGATTGTCTTCCTGACCAGGTGTATTAGATTGCCTCCCTGACCAGGTGTATTAGATTGTCTTTCTGACCAGGTGTATTAGATTGTCTTCCTGACCAGGTGTATTAGATTGCCTGTCCCTGACCAGGTGTATTAGATTGCCTCCCTGACCAGGTGTATTAGATTCCCTCCCTGACCAGGTGTATTAGATTGCCTCCCTAACCAGGTGTATTAGATTGTCTTTCTGACCAGGTGTATTAGATTGCCTCCATGACCAGGTGCATTAGATTGTCTTTCTGACCAGGTGTATTAGATTGTCTTCCTGACCAGGTGTATTAGATTGCCTCCCTGACCAGGTGTATTAGATTGCCTCCCTGACCAGGTGTATTAGATTGTCTTCCTGACCAGGTGTATTAGATTGCCTCCCTGACCAGGTGTATTAGATTGTCTTCCTGACCAGGTGTATTAGATTGCCTCCCTAACCAGGTGTATTAGTTTGTCTTCCTAATCATGTGTATCTTGTGATTGTCTACCAGATCAGGTCCGTCCTGTGATTGTCTCCCTGACCAAGTGCATCTCGTGATTATCTACATGACAGGGTGTATCCTGTGATCATCTCCCTGACCAAATTCATTTTGTGATTGTCAATGTGACCAGGTGCATCTTGTGATTATCTCTCCGACCAGTTGCATCCTGTGATTGTCTATTTTCCTGACCAGGTGCATCCTGTGATTGTCTATCTGTCCAGGTGCATCCTGTGATTGTCTATTTTCCTGACCAGGTGCATCCTGTGATTGTCTATCTGTCCAGGTGCATCCTGTGATTGTCTATCTGACCAGGTGCATCCCGTGATTGTCTATCTGACCAGGTGCATCCTGTGATTGTCTATCTGTCCAGGTGCATCCTGTGATTGTCTATCTGTCCAGGTGCATCCCGTGATTGTCTATCTGACCAGGTGCATCCCGTGATTGTCTATCTGACCAGGTGCATCCTGTGATTGTCTATCTGACCAGGTGCATCCTGTGATTGAGTTCTTGGCCAGGTGCATCCTGTGATTGTTTATCTGACTTCATCAGGTCCATTCGTGATTGTCTGTCTGACCTAGTGTATCCTGTGATTGTCGACCTAGCCTGATGTCAACGTAAGAGGAGACAGGTTCAATAAATTTTCGATTATGATTTGATGGCACATGATTTATTCATGATTTCATTAAGTGTAGGATTTTATTATTCATGGATTTCTGTATAATGGAAATACCAAGGTGATTATCTTGTGACCTTATCTTGAGACTGGGAGGTGTGAATGCTGTGTACTCAGGCAGCACCTCAGCCTTTATGTCAGCATCATTATATAGACCATGGCTCAGCTATAGTATTGCCCTACCTCTCCAGCATGTTGTGCCTTAGGGACACTTAGCATCATTATATAGACCATGACTCAGCTATAGTATCGCCCTACCTCTCCAGCATGCTGTGCCTTAGTGACACTTAGGATCATTATATAGACCATGACTCAGCTATAGTATCGCCCTACCTCTCCAGCATGTTGTGCCTCAGTGACACTTAGGATCATTATATAGACCATGGCTCAGCTATAGTATTGCCCTACCTCTCCAGCATGCTGTGCCTTAGTGACACTTAGCATCATTATATAGACCATGGCTCAGCTATAGTATTGCCCTACCTCTCCAGCATGCTGTGCCTTAGGGACACTTAGCATCATTATATAGACCATGGCTCAGCTATAGTATTGCCCTGCCTCTCCAGCATGCTGTGCCTTAGGGACACTTAGCATCATTATATAGACCATGGCTCAGCTATAGTATTGCCCTACCTCTCCAGCATGCTGTGCCTTAGGGACACTTAGCATCATTATATAGACCATGACTCAGCTATAGTATTGCCCTACCTCTCCAGCATGCTGTGCCTTAGGGACACTTAGCATCATTATATAGACCATGGCTCAGCTATAGTATTGCCCCACCTCTCCAGCATGCTGTGCCTTAGTGACACTTAGCATCATTATATAGACCATGGCTCAGCTATAGTATTGCCCCACCTCTCCAGCATGTTGTGCCTTAGTGACACTTAGGATCATTATATCGACCATGGCTCAGCTATAGTATTGCCCTACCTCTCCAGCATGTTGTGCCTTAGGGACACTTAGCATCATTATATAGACCATGGCTCAGCTATAGTATTGCCCTACCTCTCCAGCATGCTGTGCCTTAGTGACACTTAGCATCATTATATAGACCATGGCTCAGCTATAGTATTGCCCCACCTCTCCAGCATGCTGTGCCTTAGTGAAACTTAGGATGAGCACAAAAGAATTAATTAGACTATATTTCAGCTTCAGCAATGGACGGCCTCTCCAAAATGCTGCATGTGATGGAAAACTAGGATAAGCGTGATTAAAATAGATAAATTTATAAAACAGATAGATACATTGGATGTAGGCATATTACACTTTCAAAACTCATATTTAACTTTTATAATGTCAAAGTATCAAAGGTTTGGCCATATAGTGGTACATATGTTGTTGTCATCAATAAACTTTTAAAATCTGCTCATTTAATATGTGTCCCCATTCAAAAATACATGAGAACAAATCTGCCTTGCCTTCTGAAATGTACCAAGATAACTTTCTCCAGTAAGAAAAAGCTTGGTTGACTGGTTTCTTCATTTCCTATGAGATCTTTCCCATTATTGTTAAGTGGTGTTCTTTTTTTGCATCATATGGATATGTCCACTTATCTGCAGCAGAATTCCATTCCAATTCAGCTCCATAAGAGGTGGCCTAGAGTTGCATGAGTGACCTTTTAGACTCTGGGGATTGCCGCCATTTGCCACACCCTTCCATTTTCCATATTCTAAAAATTGCTTTTTGCTGAGGTTCTGAAGGGTAACTTAATAATCAGTCTCAAACTTGAATATTTACTCCATGTTTTTACACTTAAATCTCTTGAAATTTCCCAAATTATTTGCACGGTGTGTAAGGTGTATACATGGTGTATCAGGGAGGTGGGGGATGTTCATTTGATCCTTGATTGCAAGTTCCATGAGAGCATGTAATATCAAGGATACTTCCATCCTAGGTTGATAGTTACATATGCTTATGTAATACAAGAGGACATACTGTATACAGAGAAAAATTCGCGCCTAGTTATGTTCGCGCCATCGCCGTTTCCGACGGGTTCGCCGTCTTATTTTCAGGAATTTTGGATTTCTTACATCTATGGATTTCACAGAATCTGCACGCGAAATCCGCTTGTTGATATCTTGTTTTGAAGCAGAGAAAATCGAGTTTGAAATCTGCTAAAATATTTGAATTACAGTGAAATGATCCTAAAACATCGATTATCTCAGCTAGCACTGGGTCAATATGGTCATGCTTGGTATCAAAATGACTGGGAGAGTCCCCTCTTCAATTTCGTCCATTTAATTTCGCGAATGACGTCCTGGCGCGAAGTAACGCGAAAATAAAAAGGTCGCGAAAATTTGTCTGTATACAGTATCGGAATTATCTTTGATCCGATTTTCACCACTTACATATTTGTTTCCCCTCTGTAGAAACTTGATGTACAATGAAGCCAATAACAATTAACAATCCAAGAAGAAATGACAATACATGCAGATCTATTTGTTTTCAGACTGGCATGAGCTTCCAACAAAGAGTGAAAAGCTATGTCACATCACAACCTTTTCATATAGCAATTGAAGTTCTGTGTACATAGTATTAAGGAATCTAACTATAGCCATGTCTACTATTATTACATTTTGTGGCATTTGTCACAAGGTATCTAGTTTATTTGAGTTGTTATAAATCCAGTCTCGGAATATATCCCCATCAAATAGGCTGTATATGGCAGATGAGACTGAAATATTACCTCTCAATGATTCAAAGACACTTTAATGTTGGCTCATGAACGCTTCAATTCAGTATCAAAAACGTTCTGAATAAGTAAATATTTCTCCCACAAGAGAATGAAGCACACCATAATGAGGACATGACCTAGATGTTCTAACTTCTCCTGTCACCATTAATATTAAGTATTTATCTAAGGATTATCACTTTGATAATATCGCTTACTTGGGGATGTTTCAAGACAATAACAGATATACATATATATGAGGGGTCTTGTTTGGTAATTTTTATGTTAAAGTATATATTTTGGGGAGACAAAAAGGCACAATTTCAATAAACGTTCACCATGACATTTTACCAATTTAACCACAAGAATGATAGATTTTTAATCAGGAAATGTTGTTTAATCGATTACAAGGCAATTTATACAGGATTAGGCACTCCTGGCTTGTCATAGATATTGATCTCATAGGACCTCTTGGTTTTGATTTGGACCTTATTGACAACAAATTTTCCATTTGAAATTATTTTTAGAAATTTGTAACTTCAGGTTAGTTTCCAAACTGAGGCCAGGGACAATTTAACCTTTAGGTGTACATTGGTATCAAGCTGACCTTCAGGTGGACATTGGTATCAAGCTGACCTTCAGGTGGACATTGGTATCAAGTTAACCTTCAGGTGGACATTGGTATCAAGCTGACCTTCAGGTGGACATTGGTATCAAGTTAACCTTCAGGTGTACACTGGTATCAAGCTGACCTTCAGGTGGACATTGGTATCAAGTTAACCTTCAGGTGGACATTGGTATCAAGCTGACCTTCAGGTGGACATTGGTATCAAGCTGACCTTCAGGTGGACATTGGTATCAAGCTGACCTTCAGGTGGACACTGGTATCAAGCTAACCTTCAGGTGGACATTGGTATCAATCTAACCTTCAGGTGGACATTGGTATTAAGCTGACCTTCAGGTGGACATTGGTATCAAGCTAACCTTCAGGTGGACATTGGTATCAAGCTGACCTTCAGGTGGACATTGGTATCAAGCTAACCTTCAGGTGGACATTGGTATCAAACTAAACTTTAAGTGGACATTGGTATCAAGCTAAACTTTAAGTGGACATTGGTATCAAGCTAACCTTCAGGTGGACATTGGTATCAAGCTAACCTTCAGGTGGACATTGGTATTAAGCTAACCTTCAGGTGGACATTGGTATCAAGCTGACCTTCAGGTGGACATTGGTATCAAGCTGACCTTCAGGTGGACATTGGTATCAAGCTGACCTTCAGGTGGACATTGGTATCAAGCTAAACTTTAAGTGGACATTGGTATCAAGCTAAACTTTAAGTGGACATTGGTATCAAGCTAAACTTTAAGTGGACATTGGTATTAAGCTAAACTTTAAGTGGACATTGGTATCAAGCTAACCTTCAGGTGGACATTGGTATCAAGCTGACCTTCAGGTGGACATTGGTATCAAACTAACCTTCAGGTGGACATTGGTATCAAGCTAAACTTTAAGTGGACATTGGTATCAAGCTAAACTTTAAGTGGACATTGGTATCAAGCTAACCTTCAGGTGGACATTGGTATCAAGCTGACCTTCAGGTGGACATTGGTATCAAGCTGACCTTCAGGTGGACATTGGTATCAAGCTGACCTTCAGGTGGACATTGGTATCAAGCTAAACTTTAAGTGGACATTGGTATCAAGCTAAACTTTAAGTGGACATTGGTATCAAGCTAAACTTTAAGTGGACATTGGTATCAAGCTAACCTTCAGGTGGACATTGGTATCAAGCTGACCTTCAGGTGGACATTGGAATC
Organism: Amphiduros pacificus; assembly: GCA_949316495.1. Classification (NCBI taxonomy): domain Eukaryota; kingdom Metazoa; phylum Annelida; class Polychaeta; order Phyllodocida; family Hesionidae; genus Amphiduros; species Amphiduros pacificus. Next base: position 32,939,042 of record OX439005.1, on the reverse strand, counting down.
AAACTAACCTTCAGGTGGACATTGGTATCAAACTAAACTTTAAGTGGACATTGGTATCAAGCTAAACTTTAAGTGGACATTGGTATCAAGCTGACCTTCAGGTGGACATTGGTATCAAGTTAACCTTCAGGTGGACACTGGTATCAAGCTAACCTTCAGGTGGACATTGGTATCAATCTAACCTTCAGGTGGACATTGGTATTAAGCTGACCTTCAGGTGGACATTGGTATCAAGCTAACCTTCAGGTGGACATTGGTATCAAGCTAACCTTCAGGTGGACATTGATATCAAGTTAACCTTCAGGTGGACATTGGTATCAAGCTGACCTTCAGGTGGACATTGGTATCAAGCTAACCTTCAGGTGGACATTGGTATCAAGCTAACCTTCAGGTGGACATTGGTATCAAGCTAACCTTCAGGTGGACATTGGTATCAAGCTACCTTCAGGTGGACATTGGTATCAAGCTAACCTTCTGGTGGACATTGGTATCAAGCTGACCTTCTGGTGGACATTGGTATCAAGCTAACCTTCAGGTGGACATTGGTATCAAGCTAAACTTTAAGTGGACATTGGTATCAAGCTAAACTTTAAGTGGACATTGGTATCAAGCTAACCTTCAGGTGGACATTGGTATCAAGCTAACCTTCAGGTGGACGTTGGTATCAAGTTAACCTTCAGGTGGACATTGGTATCAAGCTGACCTTCTGGTGGACATTGGTATCAAGCTAACCTTCAGGTGGACATTGGTATCAAACTAAACTTTAAGTGGACATTGGTATCAAGCTGACCTTCAGGTGGACATTGGTATCAAGCTAACCTTCAGGTGGACATTGGTATCAAGCTAACCTTCTGGTGGACATTGGTATCAAGCTAACCTTCAGGTGGACATTGGTATCAAGCTAACCTTCAGGTGGACATTGGTATCAAGCTGACCTTCAGTTGGACATTGGTATCAAGCTGACCTTCTGGTGGACATTGGTATCAAGCTAACCTTCAGGTGGACATTGGTATCAAGCTGACCTTCAGTTGGACATTGGTATCAAGCTAACCTTCTGGTGGACATTGGTATCAAGCTAACCTTCAGGTGGACATTGGTATCAAGCTAACCTTCTGGTGGACATTGGTATCAAGCTGACCTTCAGGTGGACATTGGTATCAAGCTGACCTTCAGGTGGACATTGGTATTAAGCTGACCTTCAGGTGGACATTGGTATCAAGCTAACCTTCAGGTGGACATTGGTATCAAGCTAACCTTCAGGTGGACATTGGTATCAATCTAACCTTCAGGTGGACATTGGTATTAAGCTGACCTTCAGGTGGACATTGGTATCAAGCTAACCTTCAGGTGGACATTGGTATCAAGCTAACCTTCATGTGGACATTGGTATCAAGCTAACCTTCAGGTGGACATTGGTATCAAGCTAACCTTCAGGTGGACATTGGTATCAAGCTAACCTTCAGGTGGACATTGGTATCAAGCTAACCTTCTGGTGGACATTGGTATCAAGCTGACCTTCTGGTGGACATTGGTATCAAGCTAACCTTCAGGTGGACATTGGTATCAAGCTAACCTTCAGGTGGACATTGGTATCAAGCTAACCTTCAGGTGGACATTGGTATCAAGCTAACCTTCAGGTGGACGTTGGTATCAAGCTGACCTTCAGGTGGACGTTGGTATCAAGCTGACCTTCTGGTGGACATTGGTATCAAGCTAACCTTCAGGTGGACATTGGTATCAAGCTAACCTTCAGGTGGACACTGGTATCAAGCTAACCTTCAGGTGGACATTGGTATCAAGCTGACCTTCTGGTGGACGTTGGTATCAAGCTGACCTTCAGGTGGACATTGGTATCAAGCTAACCTTCAGGTGGACATTGGTATCAAGCTAACCTTCAGGTGGACATTGGTATCAAGCTAACCTTCTGGTGGACATTGGTATCAAGCTAACCTTCAGGTGGACATTGGTATCAAGCTGACCTTCAGGTGGACGTTGGTATCAAGCTGACCTTCAGGTGGACATTGGTATCAAGCTAACCTTCAGGTGGACATTGGTATCAAGCTAACCTTCAGGTGGACATTGGTATCAAGCTGACCTTCAGGTGGACATTGGTATCAAGCTAACCTTCTGGTGGACATTGGTATCAAGCTGACCTTCTGGTGGACATTGGTATCAAGCTAACCTTCAGGTGGACATTGGTATCAAGCTGACCTTCAGGTGGACATTGGTATCAAGCTAACCTTCAGGTGGACATTGGTATCAAGCTGACCTTTAGGTGTACACTGGTATCAAGCTGACCTTCAGGTGGACATTGGTATCAAGCTAACCTTCAGGTGGACATTGGTATCAAGCTGACCTTCAGGTGGACATTGGTATCAAGCTGACCTTCAGGTGGACATTGGTATTAAGCTGACCTTCAGGTGTACACTGGTATCAAGCTAACCTTCAGGTGGACATTGGTATCAAGCTGACCTTCAGGTGGACATTGGTATCAAGCTAACCTTCAGGTGGACATTGGTATCAAGCTGACCTTCTGGTGGACATTGGTATCAAGCTGACCTTCAGGTGGACATTGGTATCAAGCTAACCTTCTGGTGGACATTGGTATCAAGCTAACCTTCAGGTGGACATTGGTATCAAGCTAACCTTCAGGTGGACATTGGTATCTGGTACCATAATATTCCATGCTATAAAGCCTTGTTTTATGATAAACAGATGCATATTATGTGAAATTTACCACTGCATACAAGAGAAGAATGCAGTCTCATGCATACCTTCATTATAATCATTTTGTACACAAAATGTTAATAAAGAGGAAAGCAAACATTTATATTTGATATCATTAATTGATATCAGATATCATTAATTCAGATATCATTAATTGATTATGTTAGAGTTTTGTCAGGTTATTTGGTTGGTGTTTCAGGAGTTGTGAATCCCAGACTTCCCCCACTGCAGTCTCCACCTCACAGTAATCTGCCGCCAGTGTCAGTGCCCCATACGACCACCGCAGGCAGCCCCAAGCCAGCCATGGCGGACACCATCATCTCAGTGCCAGAAGGTGGACGCTATGTACCCGAGGAGACAGGTGCTGGCATCATCAGCGTGCCCGGAGACAGCACACAAGAGCAGCCCAAAGCGGCAAACAGAGGAGCCAGGGGAAAACGTAAGCATTCAAATGTCTCCATTTGTGATGTGATTTTTATGAGTTTTTTTTCTTGTCATGAATTTGACTGAAATTTAACATGCATTGTTTTTTTCTTGTGATGAAGTTGACTGAAATTTAATATGCATTTGTTTTTCTTGTTAAGAATTTTACTGTTTTTAAGTGTGTGTTTTTTTTTTACTCTTGTTGTGAACTTCACTTATTATTTCACAATTTCTCCATCATCATTTGTTTATAATGTAAAACATCCAATTGCCCAGCTAACCTACAAAAGATGCTGATATTTCTTAATCTTTTAGAAATCAGGATTAAATTCTCAAATAACTTGAAATTGACAAAACTTTTTTTATTATTTTTTATTTAAATAAAAATAAGAGCTGTACCTTAGATTATTTGACAAATGTTAGCTGGCATTTACCAGGGATAAACTCACCCAGAGCATGTTTAATTTTGTGAAGCATTGCATGAGCGTGTATGAATGTTAATGCCAGGTTCACTGCTTGCTTGCATGCTGTCACACTCCACACAGTGGCCACAATACACAAGACAGTGTCATGGGATGACCACAGTCACAACACAGACAAATACAAGCGTAAGACACAGCTTGTATGCGCTATATATTTGTACATCTCTATGTCTCACTCTATCAGTTATTTCAGTTTGTGTCTTTTTAAATGTGTCAGTTTTTCTATCATTTGTACAAAACAAAAAGATATTAATGGTAGTATGCAAAGTATGGTATAAAAGAATTATCAAAATTATAATTGTCTACATTTCTGGCCTAAAAATGAAAATTGAAACAAACATAAACTCACCAAAATTGATATTAGACTCATGCAGGTATTTTCAATAATAATAGTATGCATGACTGTCATTTAATTGTTGTGATGCTTATTATGCCACATAGCATGCCTTCATTGACCTTCATTGACACTTGCTATGGTGCACTGCATGTCCTTTTCTTTACGATACAGTTTCAATTATAATCTGAGCCCCGAACCCGCTTCCCCAACCCCAGAAAGAGGTTTGTGTAATAGTCTTGGCAGTGATAAATCAGGCCATGCAACTTGGACGTGTACTATTTCTTAGCTTTTGTTGTTTGCAGTAGTTCTTTATTTCTAAAACTTTACAAATATTGCAATTAATATTTTTATTAAGAATATTTGCTCATGATATGCATGTGCATAGCCCTGGGAAAATTTCATTTTGCAGCTCCACGTCCCCTGTATATGCATGAAGTCGTATCTATATTATATTTATCTGACTGTATATCATTCTTTTTACTTTTTAACATTTGATTTTGAATGTTTTTATCACAGTGCATGTTGTACAATAACACACATTATTCTACTGTTTTGTTATAAGCAATTTATCTGTGTGAAGTTTTTGTTTTATGTGCACTGTTTTATCAATTTTATTAGAACTTCCACCTTTAAATGCGCCTGCATCTAAATATAGACCAACATCTAAATACACACCAGTCGGACTGGACAAGAGTGAGTAGTCTCTGCCCACCAGTCACATGACCTTCCTTATTTGCATAAAATAAGTGGCCAATCAATTCACTTCTGCTAATTAAGTGTGATTTTGATTTTTGTGTGATCTAACTTGAAAATGGTGTGTTGATAAAGGTATGATAATGGTTAATGTGAACACGATGCTTTTTAGAAGTAAGAGATCAGATAATTTAGCAGCAGCCCTATTATGGTAACAAATATTTAATTTCCTGAAAGGTGTACAAGTTTGATTTTAAACAAGAATATTTGGACAAACAAGAGACCCTTTCCAGAAAACTTAAGTATGTCAAGTAAAATGGGAGAAAATTGAATAGAGAATAAACTTTGTGTCTGTCATAGATATGTTTTAATTGTTTACTGTACATGGAGCGAGGATGTGGTGCCGATGGAGTTACAATTACACAATATATTCGCCATTTATAATAATAATAAATACAAGATAGACTCATTTTGATGCTGTTTCCTGGCCTAATTTTGCAAACAAGAAACTATAGTACTGTGTGTTTTAATTTTTTGATTAGAGCAACTCTGTTTATGTCTCTTATTTTAGTCTAGCTAAAAATGTAGAAAATATTTTCTCTGCACCCTACTACTCTATATACCAATGTATTTCATGGATATACACACATAATGTGTGTAGAAATGTGGAAGATGCCATGGAATGTCTCTTTATATCCCTGTCTCTACTTAGTACAATAATGCTAATGTCTATGCTTCAGCCCTTAGATTTTCAAATCTGTCAGTTCTCCTACTGGTGTTGAGGAATAAAATATATTTGAAATGCTAAAATAAAGATTTCATCATTTTAAATGAGTTTTTAATTGAATAAATGATATATTGAATGATAGTTTGATGGTCTCAATCATACCTAAGAAGAATATATTCTGTACTGCTTTTATCATAAGTTAATGAAATAGATCTAATAGATATGTTTCAGAAAATAATGTATTGTGAATCAGATTGAAAAATATAAAAAGAGCCATTATGAGAACTAAGATTATGTTTAATTCCATGAATTATAGGGTGTATTTATATGGTACAGAGGAGAGAGTAATGTTTAAGTTTGTGCAGTGAACTGATGTATTGATTTATATCTAAGTTTTTTTTACAAATGAGAATGCTTGTTGTTTACAGCAATAGACATGGTGATATATTTCCACGATAAGACCGGCATTCACCTGACGGTGGAGGATGGACAGCGTGCTGAGGCCGGAGAACTATTTGAGATGGTCATGGAAGAAATGAAGTTCCCGAATGAAGCACGGGAGGCGTTCTCACTCTGGCTTGTCTCAGATTACTTGGGTAAGCTCACATTGTTTTCTGAACGATTGATTTCACACATTTTGTACTTTCGGTTACAATTACATTGTAGCATCCACTGCCAGATTGGTTCAGGAAATTTATTTTCCAGCTCTGTCGGTTTGTCCACATGTGTATGTCTTTTGACAAAATCTCCAATGTTTTTCTTATCACATATTTCAGTTGCAGGCTCCAAATGTTTTGCATGTGGATCCCTTGAAGGCCTAACATAGAATGACTTCAATTGCAAACTTGTTTTTTAAGGTCACAAGCTTCAAAATGTCATTGATTAAAAAAAATCTGTTAATATGTGTTGGCACCTATTTTTGTTACTCAAGACTTCTTCCACACATGTACACACAAGTGATATTCTCAAATATGACCTTGACCTATTTGACCACAGAGGTTGAAATTATTAACATATACTTTTGCTTTATTTTTATCTTAAAACTTGTTTTAGTCACATTCCCTCACCAGTAATAAATAGCATATATAATTACTGACAATGAAATACATTTTAATTGTTATAAAACTATGTTTATACATTACAGAATTACAGCTGAAACCAAACCATGTTCCATTCAAACTTGCTTGCTATTGGGAAGAACTCCTGGAGAAATATACCACAGCTGAGGAGGATGACAGGGAGAGAGGTAGGAAAATACCTGTCATAGCCAAGCAACAATAGATTTATTAATAGCATGGGGTACAGGAACAGGAAGTCACTTGTCAGTCAGTCAGTAAGGCTGCTCATTGGTTAGTTACATATTTGCTTAGTAATTGGTCTGCATTCTAAGGTGGGAATCAAGGGGTCATTCAGTCAATTATTGACCAAAAATCTTTTTAAAAGTGATTGCTGTAAAATATACAAGAAGAAGTTTACCAAAACTTGATATACAGTCGCTTAATATCACTGCTAATTCAGGTATATTGAATACTTTCTCGGACTATAAGTCGACACCTTAGTCTTTCTCATTGTACATATATCCATGCATAATATACAGACACTTACTCAGTTTTTTTCCCTTCTAGATGAACCTGTGATTATGTTTATGAGGAATGTCTTTTACCCCAGATCCAAAGAAAAGAAGGTATTACAAACTTTGTATACTGTCCTTAATTTTGAAAGAAATATATTATAATTATTAATTACTGTAGTAATCAGTGTATATGTCTTTTATGACTTTTTACTTAAGTTGTTAATACTATTTAATATGGGTCTTGACTTATGTGTCTTGCAACAACTTATCTGAAAAAAAAACAACTCTGTGTAAAACTTAAAAAATAACTCTGTTGCTATTGGAAAAAGAAATTATTGGATTAATGCAATTCCTTTAATATTTGAAAATAATAGAAACCAATCACACTATTTTGTGTAACCATATTATGTGACATCAATCACACAATTCTGTGTGACCACATTATGTGACTTTTTTTTACTGAAGTGCAATATCTAATTTTTCAGCTGAACAATTTAGAGTTATTAAGGTTACTCTATTATGAGGCCAAGGAAAATGTGATAGATGGGCGGTACCCTGTGGAAGAAGAGCAGTATGACATGCTAGCAGGTCTGCAGTGTCTCATTAAACACAGGCTGTTCAACCCCGGCCAGCATACCCCAGAATACTACAGGTAATAAGACACAATCACATTGGGACAGAAACAAATTATTTTTTGTCCTTTTAACATAAATCAAATTTATTTTCTTTCATGATGACAAAAACCTTTTTTGCATAGTAAAGAGATTTATCAGATTTTTAAGATTTAAAAGATGAAGTTTAAATTTTATTACCTACAAAAGAATATAACTATGTGAAAAGACACGTCATTCCAGTGATATACTAGAAATTGATAGAAAAAAAGGGAAATTAAATATTTGGTATGTTTTTGCAGGAATCACATCACCGAGTACTACCCATATCATCTGTCCAAGACTAAATGGTCATTTCCAGGATTCAGGTCGAAAGAATCTCCAGAGTTCCGACTGGTAGAGTGGCACCAGACAGCAAGCAACAAATATGGAAAACTGGAAGACCCAAACAGCTTCCTGCGGGTCTACATGTCCTACCTGGACTTCTGCTGGAAACTGCCCTTCTATGGGTAAATATATACTCTAGCATCTGTGAAAAGTGCTGTATCAGCTGTAAATATTGTAAATATTGACTGAGTTTCAGGCCCTTAGTATGGACCACCACAGCATATTTTCAGTCTATTGTAAATAATTCTTGTTTGAATTTTTGATATCTTCTGTACCACTGGACCACTTTTGAATACCTCCAATAAATGTATCATATATTAAAAATTGTACAAATTTTGGGTAACTATTGTAGAAGCTTCTGTACAATTTTTTTTCTGCACCATATTTGTGAAGCTCTAGGGCCATTTTTGAAAAACTTTTATCCCCTTTTTAGATGAAAATACCATATATAAAAAGCTCTATGATTTGTAAATAATTCCTTTACAATTTATCGGTAACCATCGTTGAAAAACTTCTCTGAATAGCTCTTGTAATATTTTTGAAAAAAAAACAAACTTTTTTACCATCTCTTTAAATAACCAAAGAAAGCTGAGCACAATAGTACCGGAATAACAGGACATGTCAATTTTGTCCTGTTGTAAATAGATTATATTACTTAAAAATACATAATTGAGAGAATTGCTTTCCGAATCTCCTTGCAGAGCATCATTTTTCAAAGGCCAGATAGAACATCCAAGCAATTCCAAGTTCCGTATCCGTTCATTGGATGATGATCCAGTATACATAGCAGTAAACACGGATGGTGTCTTTATCCTGGATATGGATGATGTGGTAAATGAAAACTTTTTTTTTTATCACTCCATGAAAATTCTCATGGTTGGTTCCAAAAGATTTGATGAAATTGACAAAATTTTGGCTCAAACTGATTTTTGATTTTTGATTTTTTATCCTGGATATGGATGATGTGGGAATGAATCTATGGTTTTAGCTCTCACATTTAAAAAAAAAAAATTATTGCTCCATGAAAAGTCTCGTGGTTGGTTGCCAAGATTTGATAAAATTGACAAAATATTTCATATTACTTTCACTTTGGAACTCCTGATGTTTTCTTTGTGCAGGACAATATGGTCCCAACAGTTATAATACTTTTGAAGAAAATTATTTTTTTTATTGATTCTCTGCTTTATTAATCTAACAGTGAATTTATATGAGTCTGATGTTTAGTTATCCAGATGATTTATTTTTACAGGTCTTCTTAATGCATCTGATGTTTAGTTATCCAGATGATTTATCTTTACAGGTCTTCTTAATGGGTCTGACATTTAATCAGTTATCCTGGGAATATGCGGAACCACGCAACAAGGACAATCCAGACTGTATGTCCTGTCTCTTCCTGCAGTTTGAGGCCACAGAACAAAGGGAAAAGGTCACCAAACTGCTACAGGTCTTCTCCAAAGAGGTTGGTCCAACATTCTGTTTACTTCATCGGACTGTTATTCTTTACAGGAAAAGTTTGCTGTTTAAAACTTAAACCATAAATGCATCTTATCAAAGTCTTGGAAAGGCGTGCTCATTGGTTGCCTTGAGTTACATTTTGAGGTCATGTGATATGATCTCAGAAAATCTTGTGAAAGTTATCTCTTTGAAACGAAAAGGATTATCATTACCAGACCTTAACCATGGATGCATCTTATTAAGGCCTAAAATTGGTGTGCTTGTTGTTGACCTTGACCTACATCTTGAAGCAATATGGTGACATCTTTGAAAAGCTTGAGAATATAAAAACTTCAAAACAAAATATAACATTACCAAATTTACACCATACATGCATCTTGTTGTCCCCTGAAGTCAAAGAGGGTGGGGTTTGTACATTTGTTAGTTTGTAAGTTAGTTTGTCCGCATATGGTGTTATCACAATAAAGTTCTTGGGATTGCTAAGATTGTTTTCATATTGCAAAGGCACATTGCATATATCAAAATCTTGAATGAAAACGATAATGGTTGTAATTGGACGATTTTTTTTTAAATAAATAAATAAATAATAATATGTTTTGAAAAATCTTGTCTATAAAGGTGTTTTTGAATGAATAGATATCTTCAAAATTTAGATACCTAACTGAGTACAGTCTCACTTTACTGAAAATCTTGTTCTACCACATTCAATGCTCCTGTTAAGTATCGTAATGATTCACTCGTCAGTGAATAAATGTTAACCACAAAATGTTTTGATTTTTCAAAATAAGAATTTGGGTTATGGCAAAAGATAAAGATGTTTCTGAATAGAAAAAGATTCATTGAGAGAATTGAAACTTTTTTGTGCAATTTCCATGATTGGACTTTCTTTACATACTGTAAAGTAGATTCAAAAGTAATGAACCATAAGATAGTTAGCCATTAGAATCTGGGAGGAGAATCTGGAAGAAGAATCTGGGAGGAGAATCTGGGAGGAGAATCTGGAAGAAGAATCTGGGAGGAGAATCGGGGAGGACAATCTGGGATGAATTGTAATAGATTACTGTTTTCTGGTTTCAGGCAATATTGATGGATGCTATGATAGAGGCCTGCATCAAGCTGAAGGACCAGGAGAGCAAGAACATCAACTCCCAAGAATCCAGAGGTATGTGTCAACAGCTTCCTCACTCCATTATATACTGTCAGTTTTTTCTCTCTTTTTTTATTCAATGGAAGTTTAGTGCTTCCCAGATCACAAGTTAAACACTGGTTTGTGCATAAGAAAAGAACAGACAGGCATTTTTGCCAATCTTCAAAATGTTTATTACAGAACCCATAATTACATTGTCACAAATTAATTAAAATGAACTTAACATTATCTTAGAACAATCAATGACACTTACAATCACATATCTCAGACACTAAGACTGCTTTTCCCATTACATTTGATCTCTGAAATTAGTATTCAAGAATGGACAGTGTAAGCTGTTTTTCATTTTGTGAAACAAGAGGGCAGCACCTATCTGTGAAGCATATTTTGTGAAGATTTACTTTGAGCTTCATCAAAAAATTTTTTTAAATAAATAAATAAATAATAATATGTTTTGAAAAATCTTGTCTATAAAGGTGTTTTTGAATGAATAGATATCTTCAAAATTTAGATACCTAACTGAGTACAGTCATCCCCATTATATGATATTTTTTTATGGGGAGTCAGACATGATAAAAGATAAAATAAAAGGATGAGGCTGTCCCAGAGTTTTTTCTGGCATACTCCCTGTACCACAGAGTAATATGTGGATTTAAATCATTCAAAGACCTCATGAGGACTTAAGCAAGTTTAGAGATAAGTGACCTTGAACCATTTTTAAGGTCACAGGAATGCTTTAGCAAATGGAATTTTTAAAGCTACCGGGGTATGTTATATTTTGAAAGAAAAATGGCTGACACTGTCCTCTTATTTCTAACAAAAGATCTTTTTTAATGAAACTATATTTACTCCTCACTTGATAATTATAAAAATTATTTGAGTAAATTATACAGTAATGAAGAATGTTAGAGTAATTCATACAGCAATATATTTTGTTTTAAATAGGCAGAAAACGTATGTATAGTTAATATTACTAGAATCAGACACGGACACACATATCCAGTATTCAAAATATGCTCAGTGTATTAGGAGAAGAAATAACATACCAATACTCATTGAACTTTTGTAAATCAGAATACACATGTGGCTTTGATCCACAAAATAGTTTAACTGATTTAAAATACACCTGTTCTTTATTCTAAACAGGGGGAAAGTGGCTCTGTATTAATGAGTCTCTAGTTTTACACTGAGCAAATATTACTGGCAAAAAACAATGATCAAACAATATTTAGGAAATAAAAGAGTTTTCATTATGCACAGTGATCACACACCCTTCCTTTTATTTGGCTCCTTTTTATTTATATTTTTGGCATTTTGTTATTTACATGTACAATAAAAGACACAAGCAAGTTATTGCAATATTTAACTATAATAACACATACCTGGTACAATTGAAGTCTGATATGCACTCACATACCCTCACGTTTAAAAAAAAAAATTGCCAAAAAAAAAGAATTTGCCTTTGACATAAGATAAACATTTCAGGAAATGTAAAGTTCTGCTACAGGTAAGAAACATGAAATTTGCTGACACTTACATTTATGTACACATTTAAACTTCATTGTGATGAATATTCCAGGATTGGTGGTGAAACACCACAGAGGAAAAGGTATCCTATGATATACTAAGATATAAATTTGGTGTGAGAGGTTACCGGTAGCTTCATGTTAATCTGTCCATCCGCTTTTGTCTTTGTTTCTCTGACCAGCATGATGAAAATATCAAAGTACATTTGTGAGTAGCCAAGTGTACCAATGATAAGATATTCACATAATGTAAAAAAAATCTCCTGCAAATTTGTGGCATTTTAAACAAGCAAATAACACCAGAATTGTGTGTCGGAGTAGATGAAAGCAGTTGGACAGATATCTGCCTATTAACTGGATCATGCTGGACCATAGTAACACAAAAACAGCAATCGAGTTCTATAAACTCATATTTAGACAATTATGTCCTGTTTTTCAGTAATGAAATTGTCAAAAAATAAACTATTTCAAATTATCATAAAATATATGTGTAGGAGTAAAAATAGAATGGGACAGATATTTCATTTGAACTCAAGACAGCACAGTATAAGCAATATATTTACGGTGATTCTCACTCTTTTGATTAGAAGAAGAATTATTCTGGAATATAAATAAGGTCAATTATTTTGAAAGGTGGCAACTCTAAGGTACATTAGAAGTGTACATGACCATTTTCAGTGAGAATTTACCCTTGATGTTTAACATGTATTAAGAGGTGAATAATGAGAATGATCTTGGTAAAAAGGTAACATTTATATTAAATTATACTGAAAAAGGGGACATAATTTCACCAGTCACAATGTATGCTTCTATCATAATAGCTCATGAATGTGGAAATTAACATGGGAATAAAGTGATCTCTCTGGCTGGTACCAATCAAAAGTCTATACATGTATACACATCACTGTACACTCTGATCTTATTGATGTCACACTGGTCAAGTTTTGTGTATAGCAAAAGTGAAATATGGGGGAAGAAAGAAAATGTTTGATAACAGTGTAAATACAAAAAGAGGATTTCACAGGTTACTGGTAAAAATTAACACAGTGGTATTGGTAAACATGTGCACTTTTTATAAAGTCAATTTATGACAATTTTAATCTTAGTACCTGTTGGGATGAAGACAGAATCAGACAGTTTGCATTACCACATATTTACTCGAATTTAAGACAAGGTTTTTTGTACCTAAACCTTCAGTTAATATTTGGGGGGGTCATCTTATACACGAGGGCAACCTATGGACGGTGATTCACAGCAAGAATAATTGACTTTATTAGTGTGAAAAGTAAACTTCGCTCATACTGTCCAGATACAAACTCCCCCAACGGCGATATAATTAATATCTTTGGCTTATAATACACATAATATTTTACCATGTCTCAACAGTTGTCTGCTTTCATTAAATAAGTGTGAATTACGCAAAAGTCGGAGAAGTTTTACAATGCTTAAATATGCTTACACAACACACTGGGTCACCATTTTGAAAAGCGGAAGTGAAGGGAAATAGCTCTCAAGTACTCAATATAATTTTTTCCATTTCATATTGGGCAACAATGTTCCTTAAAAACTTCAAAGAGTCTCCAATTTTCCATTTTTCCCAGGTCCAATATTTGATATCTCTTTGTGCTGATTGTTTATCTCTCATCCCGAACCCTTGTGGGGACTGGTTCATTTGGAGGGACAGTTTCCTTCATGAGCTTGGAGGTGGCACTCTCTGAGAATTGGTTGGAGTTTCCAGAGACATTACGAGCTAGTGTTTCTAAGATGCTCTGAAGACAAATATCCTCAGCCAGGGCTGGTCTTGGCTGGAGACTCATTCCCTGGCTGGATCGCGGAGACACATTATGCTTGATGCGGAACACTTTTTGATGAACCGGGACACCACTGAACCTTTCCAAATGCATTTGGAACACATCTGCAAGTTCTCTGTTTGGACTGTAGCACAACCAAATGGAATGGAAGGCTCGGCAGAATTCTGGGGCCTGCCTCACTACAGTGAAGGCATTGGTCGCACTTGGAACCAGGCAGAGGACAAATGCCAGTCGGTGAACTTGAGGTGGGACAAGCATCTTGCTGAAGTCAGCCACAGCAAGTGCAAACACTGGGAAGTAGCATACCGAATAGATGCTGCAGATGATGCTCATGCCCTTGATTGCTTTCCTGAACTTGAAGTACTGTCTCATTGTGTTAAGAGTTCCTTGCGGACGTTGAGTTCTGTCACACCACGCCATCTGGCGGTAGATGCTCGCATATAGACCCATGATTACCAGGTTATGCACCACCAACAGGAAGTAGATGGCAGCAGTGTAGATCTGCTTAGATTTATAAGAGACAGGTGAGCAGAATCGATAGAGGACATCTATTCCCATATCACCAAATACATTGCTCAGCATCACCATGCCATAGATCACAAAGCTGATTGCCCAACCCAAAGTCGCCAAGCATCTGTACATGTTGCGAGTGTACTTCAGTTCAGCATGGATACGGCCATGGTGCAGCATTATTTGACGGTTAATGGCAAGCATGATCATCATATAAAGAGAGACACAGCTGCAGACTGGCAAGCAGGCCCCTACAAACATACACAGGCTGGATGCCAGCACCAGACCAGGCTTCAACATAGAGGCAATCATCATGGGGTTGTGAATGAGGCATATGAGCAGGTCACTGATGCTCATGTTGAACAGGAAGAGAAAGCGGGCCTTCTGGCACTGCTTAGACATGATGTAAGACAGTATCACAAGAGTGTTTCCGAGAACTCCCACCAGGGTGAGTACTCCCACCACGGCAGTGAGGTAATAGGGCTCCGATTGGTTCAGGTCAAATCTCCTCATCTTCAAAATATACATTTCAGAGTTTTCGTATGAGTTGTTTCTAGTTTCAGTTTCAGTTTCCATAGTAACCTCCATTTTTCCTGGCTCAAAGAGTGTGTTAATCTTGCACTAAAAGTGTTTGATTCCCAACTTGGTGTTTAAAGGTGATGATGTTACTTTCATGAAACAATCTATTGGTTGAATTTTTTATAATAATAGCAGTTTTTCAATCAACACCTAAAGGACGAGCTTATTGAAATTTTGTTTATTGGCAGGACTAACCAATTATTTTCTCAGCAATCTGGACTAGTGTATCTGCGTATTTAATTAAATTAATAAAATTAATAACCATGGTTATTCAATATGATCACAAAGTATTTGAGCTAAAAGTTTATGACACAAACAGTCTGATGTCATTACCATGATTACATTGTAACAGGTTACAGCCCTTCAGAATGTCACTAAAGGACATCATAGAGGTAGAACAATGCTCACATTAATGTTCTTCCTGTATATTACCGGTGAGAGATGTTGATGTCCTTCCTCTCTATTAGGGGTTAAACCTCTTTCCATTTTCCACATACTAAAGCTGAATGGCTGTAAATAATAACTGTGTTAAAATATGTTACCCTTTTTTGACAAAAAGTGTGAGAAAACTCATTTTGAAATAATATATACTAGACCATCTGTAGCTGCCCCAAATGACCATAACATTATCATTAATGTTAAATAGTTATTACTCTTTTCATTTTTTTCTCAGTTGTTCAATTACTTTTGGGGGGGGGGATATATGTATCGAAAACAATTCAGTTTTTACTCTAAACAAATCAAAAAATATATTCATACCTAGAATGTTTTTTGGCAGCATTACTGCTGAACTTTGTCCCTCTCCTTTAGTAAGTCATTTCAGAAGAATATTCAGATTGTCCAATATTATTAATATGTAGGTCTATAATTTACACTCTGACAAGGCTGTTCCTGAATGATGCTGATTGTGTTTAAAGTTCCTAATGTACCAAGAACGAAGGAAGGTTATTCTCATCTGTCACTGTCCTTGTGAAAAAAGCTGTATTTATAAGCACCACAGCTTGTTGCCATAGTTGCCTAGCAACACAAACATTAACAACTAATCTGTGTGTCAGTGTAACTAAACAGACATATGTTGCCTCAATATTCAATATATAAAAAGTGTAGTTTTTCTTTTCAAAAGATGAAAAAGAAAAGTTGTAAATCCTGTACATATTGACAAAGGTAACATATTAAAAAAGAACAATTATTTCCTGTAATAAATTACATTGTTTCTAACTCTGCTCAGATACAGGAAAACTCTTTAACAAAACTAAACAAGAATCTTGAACAGGAAACACTATTGTTATGTACATGTATGATGTTATATAATATTTATGCATGACCTTGAAATTTAGGGAATGGTGTACAGTACATGTATACTTATGATTTTTAGGAAGAAGAAATCTTATATGTGTATATTTTTAAAAAAAGAATACACATGTTCGGCTGATGTGTTTTGTTAGCAGGAAAAATGTTTCCCTGTCTATTATATATAATAATTTCTGTCTTTGCTGACATTTATTATGAGATGGACATAATAAGATTTCTGTTTCATATTTCCCTGTATATTATGTATAATTTCTATTTCATTGATTATCAGATGAAGAGCAGATGATTATGAAGGCCACAGGAGAGACCTGGAAAAGATTCAATCGTCTTTGTCTGGCTACATTTGACCATCAAGGTGGGTGCTTCATCACATCACTCTCAGAGACAGTCAGAGTTAGAACTGTCCTGATCTTTATCACATGGCCTGTTACCTTTACTAGTATCAAGTATTAGTGCACTTCAGATTATTGGGTGAATATTTTGTGTCAAGCCAAAGGTCATCTGCAAGCCTCGGCAGATCCTATGTTTTTTGGCGACAGAAGAATAGAACTTACCTGTAAATCAAATCATATTGAAGGGGCATAAATGCAATATTTAAATGCTGTGAATATCACAATATATCTGGTAAATACAAATAAGAGGTTTATTCAATTCTTGTTGTTTTTTACATTTCAGGAAGCCTTATGAATAACAATGCCAGAGTTCCTAAGCCCAACTAAGATATCATACCACCAAAGTCTCTGCAGACTGATCTCAAGAATGAGACCTTTAGGGAACACCAAAAACTTACTGCAGTAGTAAATGAACTCTCAATTTTTTTTGTAATTGTTGAGATAAAAATTTCTTTTGAGGGCTATTAGGTTCTACAAATATATATTTTTTTAAGAAATTAATTTGCACTTCATTTATTGTTTCATTATTGGTGATTAAGGGTCACAATGGCAACAAGATGACACTGTCTAGAATGCAACATTTACATATTCTGAGGAAGTATGTTAAAATAATAGAGAGAATATATAGGTTCTTTTTATTTTAAACATCTTTGTAGGGTTATGTTATTATTTAAAGCAGTGTAAATTGTAAATTTTAAAAATGGATTTTGGTATCAATTTTTGTTGAACCCTGTGTTTCACTGATTTAAACAAATGACTAAAATCACATTATCTCACTTATATTGCTCTGACAGGATTGGTTTTGTTAACATTTAAATTTCATAATACATGTTAGTTATAATATGTGTTGATCTCTTCATAAAGAGATGTAATTTTTACAGGGTGGGTCCATTGCAGGAATTCTTTGTATTGAAAGACGGACATATAAAGCTACTGATCTTTGCCAAGCAAAAAATAAGTCTCAACATCATATTTTCAAAATTCATGGTTCTTGTTTCATCAAAACTCTTTAGGGTATTGTTCTCCCGTTGTGAGGGAAACACCTCGATGGTCAGTGAAGCGGCATTTTTTTTCTGTCATGCAAAAATATTAAAATACAAATATTTGTAAGGGTTATTAATGAAAATGATTGAAAATCTAAATATTCAGCAGCGCTGATAATACTAAGAGACTTATTTTTCACTGACACATGATCTAAGAATTGACTTTGAAATCAATTGGGTCAAGTTTTACGATATATTAGTCTTGTGTGATCTATATGTATAGGTTCAGACTCAATAATATCATGAATTTAATCATAATTGAAAATTTGATCATGATTCGGATGATTTATTTTGTTAATGCTGTCCAGAGAGTCCTGGCAGTTATTTACCAGAAACAAAATGGAGGAAGGGTCATATTTCCAGTTATTCTGATTTAGAGCAGTCACCTTGAGCCACACTCCTAGAGAAGCTTATGGTTATATGGAGGATGCTCTAATCATGAACACTGCACCAAAGAATAGAGTACCATCTTCAACACAAGAAACATCCCTCCTAAGCTCTAAATCGATTTTGCCATTTCGGGGGGAATAACTGACATTTGACTTGTATATATATATACAGTGTGTGATGGAAATCTTGTTTAAAGGCAATGTTAATGTAATGAAATGTGATAATGTATCTACATGCTAATCTAAATATGAATGTTTGATCAATTTAGAGGACAATGAGGGAATTTTAACACCTTGTAAATTAAAGATTTGATATTTAAGATATATATAATTCTGGTTTAAATTTGTACCAATTTCTTCAGCACTTAATATTTTTTAGAATTCATTTTTCAGACATTTTCAATTTTTAGGAAAGATTGCAATTGATTATCAGATAAGTTTATCAAAAATATTAACAATATTAATGCCATTTTGACATTATCTTTAGGCCTTTTTGAATGTGATTTATTTCTTTGGTTCTTTATGTCTCTGTGTGTGTGAATTTGTACTTGTTACTTGCATATATTTTTTTATTTTTATAAACATGTTTGTTACATTGTGTGTTTATTTTATGCCTGATGTAACCATTTATGGGCATTTGATTTTCCAAATTGTTGAAACTAGAAATAAAATTTATAAACCTAGTATAACATTAGTTAGATTTTTTTAAACACTATTTATCATCGTTCACAATTCTCTTTATCTAATTAAATGAAGTATTCCTGTGGATGGTCAGGAGTCAACTTTGTGCTTTGCAATCACCACTTCCTGGCAAGCCCAGATAACCTGTTAAAATGGTGCCTTGGAACACTTGGTCTACTGCTGGATTGTGGATTATTGTGGACATGGCACAGAGCCCCCTTTTTAGCAAATGTGCCACTAGGTGGCACTAGGTCATAGCTTGGAGTAATTATGAATGGAGGCGCAACGTCGCAAGATCAAAAGGGACATCATAGTTGCTGCCATGGGCATTGTTATGATGACGCCATATAGGTGCAAGATATGAAAGTTTTGACGTTATTTTTTTTCAGAACTATTTTAAGTCATCAAAACCACGAGTTAGATCTAAACATATCGCGAATGAAATGTTTCTTATTTCACACAGATTATGGGGATATAAATTTTATTTTTCTGCTCCAAGTTTAGATGATTTTATGAAGAGATATCAAAATTCATATCATATTTATGAAAATGAGTTAAAAATTCCGTTTTACCCTCATATTATCAGGAAATCACAAACTTTATTGTTATCTTTTTCTTTCCAGTTTATTTTTAGTTATTGGCGCATATATTGGCAGCTTAGAAATATATACCACGTTGTTCAGTGAAAAAAATACTATCAGAATATGTAATTTATAGCCCTGCCAATATATGCTCCGTTATAAATAAATTGACTTATAAAATGTTATGTCATCATTTAAAATCAACAAAAATAACAATAAAAAAATGCAACAGGAATTTTATAAATGCTGTATAATAAACAATATTCTGTTTTAAATGTTTTTACAACGTAACATGAATAGTGACATATTTTTTTAAACATGTATAAAAAAATAAAAGGATTGGAATATGTATTTTTCTTTTTTTCAGAATATTTATTATTGAAGCAATCAAAACAGAAATGAACGGATCTTTTTGAAGTAATTTTGAATGGATAGTATTGTAAGCCTGAAAACAGCAACTGTTCTGATTTTTTCTTTAAAAAAAAAGAAATCAATATGTGCTATAAAACTTCAATAAAACATTTGCCAATTTATTTTTTTTAAATATTAATTTTCAATTTTCCACTGTTCCAAAGTCGGCAACTATGATAGGATCAAAGGATTTTGAATCCATTGTGTAAAACAATGCGTTACCATGACATCATATCTCATATAACGGCCGTCACGCCTCCATTCATAATTACTCCAAGGTCATAGCATCCTAAATGTCATGCAAGGGAGTGTAAAATACCACGAAGTGGGTCTGCCCAAATTTGTTTTTCCCACATAGAGGGAGCCTATGTCAATATGAAACTACAAGTGGCTGCAAAAGACAGAACCCTTTGCGTTCAAGAATAAGTTATCTTTGATTTTTTCATTTAAAAAATATTTTATTTGATTTGTGATACACAAAAAATCATAAACATCAGTTTACCCATTGACCAATCTAAAAAATTAGTTTTCCCCATAACAGACGAACTGTTATCATCAGTTTTCACCATTTTCATGACCTATTGAATTCAGCTGTAATTTGTGAAGTTATTTTTTTTTATGTACAAATTCATTTATAGAAAAGAACAATTTTACACCGTAGTTTGGTAAAGTTATCAATACTCAATCTTAAACCTGAAGTTTGTAAGGGGATCAACCCAAACAATTCATTCAAATTGTCTAAATTGTTTATTTTGCTCAGTTTTTATATTTTAAGCAAAAAACACCAAACCAAGCTTACCTTTTGAAGTATGCACCAAATGAGATAAAAGAAAATATAATCCTGAGCCAAATGATGCTCACATTTGAGGCCAATTTTTGGTAATTAGTGCATAAGTACCGGTAATGCTCCGGCAATTTTCTCATCAAGGAGACGAATCATAAATTACAGGCTGTTTATGGCGGCACTGACCTTCAACTTGATAATCTCACGGTTCCCTATTTGCTCACTTAATTGGGGCATTTATGATTGTATATACACTGGTGATTTAAATTTACAGAATTAAAAATCACATCAATAAATGACAACAAAATAGAAAGCAAATTCTTCCCTGAGTAGAATACACAAACATGATATCTAGGGAGACATGCTAACCCATATTTTATAGTCATGTTACAGTCTTGACCAACACATATGCCTTTGCAGGACATATTTCACATGATTGATTATTTTTTGTAAAAAATGTGCTATTTTATTGAACCATGCTTCAAGATTTTGATTTGAATCTATAAAATATTAGAGACCTACTCCTATTGAAAAGCAGTGTTTTTACCCAATATATTCACTTCCCATTTTAATCATTCATTTACAGACAAGGAAATTCATATAAACATGCACATAAATGATACATTTCTTGATCTCATCCTTAAACAATCTAAATTTAAATTTCAACCCTGTCTTAGACAATATTAATTTCCTTCATCTGTGTCTCAGACAATTTGAATGCCCTTCAGCTGTGTCTCAGACAAATTAAATGTCCTTCCTCTGTGTCTTGGACTAATGTCAGACCAGCTGACCTTTATGGAAGATTTATGTGCTTACTCATTGTACCCTTCCTCAGAAGACTTAGAAACACTCAGCCGAAGAGATTTTAACATGATTTAACAAATACATGAATTGCTCAGGATTTAATCAGTTAATGATTCATTTCATATCGCCTTTAGACTCACTTATATTATGTTCTTATTTCTGTTTATATCACCAATAAATTTACAGATAACACATTAAAATAAATAAATTCAAATCTCACATCAAATTTTCACATCAATATTTAAGCAATTATAAATGAAAGAAAATTCTTTTTTTTATAATACAATAAAATAAATAAATTCAAATCTTAAGAAAATTTCACATCAATATTTAAGCAACTGTGAATGAAAGAAAATTCTGAAAATATTCTCTCCCATGTGTCAATATTCGCCCACCATCGTTAAGACAGAGAAAAGTAGCACAAAGTAATGGCAGATAGGGTCACAAATGCATGTTTAAGCATGGTCAAACTCATTTTCTCCAACTTGTGGATAATTCATTTATATTTGAAATGGCGGTAGATTACTGTTAACATAATGGGAGTATTTGCAGGTGTATAATACAAGAAAAATAATTTATATCTTGATGGTTTTGTTGAGTGAACCTGAACTTGCATGTACTTAATTAATTTCCACAACAAATTAATGGATCTTTTATAAGCTAATTGAATCCTTTAAGGCCAATAACATCATCTCAGGCCAGTAAAAATTTCGAATCACTGGCCTGCACACCTTATTATTGAGGCCTGGAATGTATAGAAGATAGGGTGAAAATAACATTATCCTGTGGGCACCCTAATCATGTATCAAATTATTTTTTCATCTTTTCCTTGTATCCTGTGACTATATCTGGGATGAGGTACCAGATATAGTCCAAACCATCATTATCTAAGTCATTCCTTTGTTGACCACCAGGTGGCTCTGGAGAGTCCAATTTCTTCCCACCATCACCAAACACATCACAGAAGTGGTTTTCATCTATCAAGGATTGGCTGCTAATGCCTCCGAGTGACTTTCTATAGGTACTGCAAACGCTGTTTTCATAACTCATCATTGAGTCAATCGACCTGCGTGAATGACAAAACTCCACCGTTGAATCATCCAGTGGCTCAATGCCAGAGATTTCAAATTCAGTGTCACCTACTCTACTGAGTTCCTCATTCACAATTTTTCCCCCATTTAAAAAATTTAAGGCAAAATGTGTACCCCGAATGGGTATTTTATACATGGGTTTAGGAATCAGCTTTAGAGATCCAAAATCACTCTCTCGGGGGGCCTTGACCAGCATCATGATTTTGGATGCAGATTTGAAATCCTTGGCGTCCCCAAGCAAGTCACTTTCTACCAATGCCTTGAAAAGTGTTAAGTTGGCACTTTTAAAGTTGAGAATATGGCCGTCATAGACTCCTGTTGGAAGGGTTATGTGGTAGATTTCTTTGGGGCTGACAATGGTTGAACCAAACACCAGGAGTACCTCTTTTATTGCATGACCCTGAAAAAATATGCAAAAATTTGGAAAATGTCTTCATGATAACAGAGAGGATGAATTTAAGTATAAATTATATCCATCATGAGAAATATCATGCAAGATACAGCTGGAAAGTGGATAGGTAAATTAAAAGTGATTGTGGAGAAAAAAAACACTCATATATGATGATGGCAACACATTTGGTTTCATCCTGTGTGCTATTGTCAACAACAATTGATCATATTCTATGGAGTTGTAAGATGAGCTTAAAAGTTGGCTTGTGTTTCCATGGTTACTAATATTTTTTGTCTTTGAATTTCAATGTATTTAACTCTCTCTAACCAAATAAATATGTACTGTGTATTTTTTTTATCAGAAAGTATCTCTTTAATATACCCAAATAAGCATCCATTGTTATATGTGACAAGTTGAGGAACAGACCTAAGGTTTGATAAAGGTCAATACCAAGGAGTATTGGCAGTTACCTTCCAGTGCTTCTGACATTAAACATTTCCATAAAAATCTTTTAAACATAGGCATCAGAGATGCATCAACCCTCAGCCCTGGTAACTCATTGCACAACATTCGCTCCACACAATATTTGTGAACAAAACGTCACTGCACCAAGGCAAATTGATGCAGGGGTAAAAAACCCATAAAATCTACTTCCTTTGATAGCTTAGGTGTGTCAAGTATCATGAAACTGTCATCATTTACTCTAGAATTATTGATATGGGCCTGTGACCTTGAAAAGCAGGTTAAGGTCACCGTCCATCAAACTCATCTGGAGTCTTCCCAGATTCTTATGTGTGTCAATTTTCATGAAGCTGCCATCATTTGTTCTTAAGTTATCACGATGACAAGGATGATTTCACATAATTGTCCCTGTGACCTTGAAATCAGGTGAAGGTCATGTTCCATCAAGAGAAGTCTGAGGTCTTCACCAGATGCTTGTGTGTGTCAAATCTCATAAAGCTGCCATCATTCGTTCTTGAGTTATTGCGATTCTTGGGATTTCACATAACTGTCCCTGTGACCTTGAAAAATAGGTCAAGGTCGCCGTCCACCGAACTAGTCCGAGGTTTTCACCAGATGCTTATGCGTGTAAAGTTTCATGAAGCTGCCATAATTTGTTCTTGAGTTATCACGATGACAAGGATGATTTCACATAATTGTCCCTGTGACCTTGAAAAGAAGGTGAAGGTCATGTTTCAAAGAAAAAATTCTGAGGTCTTCACCAGATGCTTGTGTGTGTCAAATCTCATAAAGCTGCCATCATTCATTCTTGAGTTATTGCGATTCTTGGGATTTCACATAATTGTCCCTGTGACCTTGAAAAATAGGTCAAGGTCGCCGTCCACCGAACTAGTCCGAGGTTTTCACCAGATGCTTATGCGTGTAAAGTTTCATGAAGCTGCCATCATTTGTTCTTGAGTTATCACGATGACAAGGATGATTTCACATAATTATCCCTGTGACCTTAAAGTAGGTAAAGGTCATGTTTCAAAGAAAAAATTCTGAGGTCTTCACCAGATGCTTGTGTGTGTCAAATCTCATAAAGCTGCCATCATTCGTTCTTGAGTTATTGGGATTCTTGGGATTTCACATAATTGTCCGTGACCTTGAAAAATAGGTCAAGGTCGCCATCCATCGAACTCATTCGAGGTTTTCACCAGATGCTTTTGTGTGTCAAGTTTCATGAAGCTGCCATCATTTGTTCTCGAGTTATCGCGATGACAAGATGATTTCACATAATTGTCCCTGTGACCTTGAAAAGTGGGTGAAGGTCATGTTTCATAGAAAAAATTCTGAGGTCTTCACCAGATACTTATGTGTGTCAAATCTAATAAAGCTACCATTATTCGTTCTTGAGTCATTGTGATTCTTGGGATTTCACATAATTGTCCCTGTGACCTTGAAAAATAGGTCAAGGTCGCCGTCCATCGAACTCGTCCGAGGTTTTCACCAGATGCATATGTGTGTCAAGTTTCATGAAGCTGCCATCATTTGTTCTTGAGTTATCGCGATGACAAGATGATTTCACATAATTGTCCCTGTGACCTTGAAAAGTAGGTGAAGGTCATGTTTCATAGAAAAAATTCTGAGGTCTTCACCAGATACTTTTGTGTGTCAAATCTCATAAAGCTACCATTATTCGTTCTTGAGTTATTGTGATTCTTGGGATTTCACATAATTGTCCCTGTGACCTTGAAAAATAGGTCAAGGTCGCCGTCCATCGAACTCGTCCGAGGTTTTCACCAGATGCATATGTGTGTCAAGTTTCATGAAGCTGCCATCATTTGTTCTTGAGTTATCGCGATGACAAGATGATTTCACATAATTGTCCCTGTGACCTTGAAAAGTAGGTGAAGGTCATGTTTCATAGAAAAAATTCTGAGGTCTTCACCAGATACTTATGTGTGTCAAATCTCATAAAGCTACCATTATTCGTTCTTGAGTTATTGTGATTCTTGGGATTTCACATAATTGTTCCTGTGACCTTGAAAAATAGGTCAAGGTCGCCGTCCATCGAACTCGTCCGAGGTTTTCACCAGATGCATATGTGTGTCAAGTTTCATGAAGCTGCCATCATTTGTTCTTGAGTTATCGCGATGACAAGGATGTTCGCTACAGACATACATACATACATACATACATACATACAGACATACATACATACATACATACATACATACATACATACATACATACATACATACATACATACCCACGCCAGGAGTACTGCAATACCCTCAGCCTGATTACATCAGGGGCTGAGGGTAAAAAAATGAAAATACACTGACAAGCTGTCAAAAAATGTCTTCTTTTTTGTAACACGGATGGTTCCTTTTTTGAAAGTCATTGCCGACAGGCTTTTTCTGTGGTCATAATTGTTAAAGCAACTGACGCCACTGTGGAGTGTTCGTCGTGTGCTTGCGAAAGATTCAATTCGCACATGCGTCCGGCGAATGAATACATATCTAAAAGAAGTTAGTGTTCTCCAATCACCCATCGGCAAAGCCCAGATAGGTGATCTGGAGGGATTTGTCGAACGTCCATGGTCTCTACCAACTGCAACCAATGAAAAGTTTGGTGGAGTTGATTGAGCTCTAGTGAAGTAAAAAGTCGCCAGCTGCAAAAACTGTGGTAAACCCGTTTAAACGTCAAAATTGAACCCGTTTCAACTGCCGTTAAAACGGGTTTGACTCAATTTTTGCAGCTGGCGATTATTATCAAGTATTTATATTTTCCTTATTTAATGTTATCCAAAGAATAATAAAGCTTTTTTATGAGATTTTAGACATAATCATACATAAAATATGAATTATCACTAAAACATTTGGGTATTTAAAAAATCACATCTAAACGAGATTATACATGAAAAGCAAAAATCTCAGACCTCTGCAGATCACCTATCTGGGCTTTGCCGATGGGTGATTGGAGAACACTAAAAAGAAGTGAACAAAAGAAAAGAAGTGTGTCATGTAAACAAAGCAGAACGTTCAAAACGATGTCATCGTGTTCGCCCATCGTTGCATTAAATTATCTCTTTAAAATGCTTCCCAATAGCTAGAACAAGGAATTTTCAGTAAGTTTAGTTCAAATTTGGTGTCAATCGGACAATTAGAACAGAAATGACATGCGAACGTCTGATCTCCGATGATTTGCGATAGCGCCTGAGCGATAATAGAGCAAGTTACGTAATCGAGCCTGAAAAGGCATATCTTTGCAGAAAGTTGTGCTTTTTAAAAGATGAATAAAAATAATTTCAACTACCGTATATACTCGTGTATAAGACGAGGTTTTTTTCCAAAAACTCTTAGTTAATGTTTAGGGGGTCGTCTTATACACGAGAGCAGTCTTATACTCGAGTATTTACGGTAAAACGTAAATACGGTAAAACGTAAATACGATGTTCATATTTTCGAAATAAGGAATATCAGACGTAGCAGATTGATTTTAATTGCGTTTTAAATGATAAATAAAGGTATTTACCCAATATTATTGGTCTATTATTTCAAAACGCTTTGTTTTGACTTTGTTCTCACTGATTCCAATTATCAGCGTTCAGTTTTGCGTTTCGTCATTGTCTCCACTGCTTTGAGTCGTGTCTTCCCTTTTTGATTGCGTTTTAAATGATAAATAAAGGTATTTACCCAATATTATCACAAATTGTTCGAGAACAGAACAAAACCATCAATCCATTTAAAACGCAATTAAAATCGATCCACGTGTGAAAGCATTTCTGTCAAAAAGGGAAGACACGACTCAAAGCAGTGGAAACCAACTGTGAACGCTGATAATTGGTATCAGTGAAAATTTACTAATTTTCACACCACATCAAAGGCAGAATTGAATTGTGCGATATATTTAAATAATAATTATTTTGCTTACAATACAATTTCGTTTTCGTGCTAAAAACAAGAGCCTCTTCCCGTCACTTCCGCCTTTCAAAATTGCGACCACGTGTTGCGTTGAGTCGTGTCTTCCCTTCTTGACAGAAATGCCTTCACACGTGAATCGATTTTAATTGCGTTTTAAATGATAAATAAAGGTATTCACCCAATATTATCACAAATTATGCTTCGCAGGTCGAGAATTTATCCACTACCCCATCAGTTTATAATGATTGTCTAAATGAGTGTTTAAATGTATTTTGTTGTTTATTTAAAGTTTTCTTTTGTTTGTTGTAATTTTTGTTTTGTTTATTGTAATTTTTGTTTTGTTTATTGTAATTTTTGATTTGTTTGTTAATTTTTTTCGCATCCGTGTTACATGTGGAGCACCACTTTTTCTTGTTTAGGAAAAACAATTATCTTATATTACAAATACCTGTAAAAGGACTTGGTTAAAAGAGTATGAGAGGTTATCTAGTCCTTCTATCGCTGCTACTCGCTTTTTATGCTCCAACTTGTGCCTCACATTTGGACGTTTTCTTCCCTTTGTTTCTTCTGGACTATTCTACAAAAATCAAACAACATATTTCAAACATAGAAATTGAATATTTTAACAATATTTTACCAGACTGAATACAGATAACAATAAAGATAGTCTAATGTGTGCTTTGTATAACACCACAAGTATTGTCATTTTTTCCTGGATTGTAATTAGCTTTATTATGCATCATGTTTCCATGGCGGGGGACTCACTGTGTAAGCTGATGCTTAAATAATTCCAAATAAGTCCAAATGTAGGTCAATAGGTGGTCCAGCTTAGGTCTGAGGAGGCTGCAATTTAAAGCTGAAGATTCCAAGATTTAATCAGATTTTAAATTTTGATTATGTTGGATTATCACATATTTTTGTTTGACCTGCTTTCCAGATTGTCTCCCTGACCATGATTTGTATATACCCTACATATATAATATAATGTGATGTATTGTATTTATTTATAAGGTCAAATAAAAGATCTTTGAGACCGAGGATTGAGACAGAGGATCAAAGACTGGCAGAGGCTGCACATGATTGGCACCCGCCATCTAGCAATCAGCGAGAGTGGTAGATTGCAAATCCTCCACTTTGTCCTGCAGAATTTGCCAAGGGTTTTTACATGGCAGAGATCAACGTCTGCCATCTTCCACCACCAGCACCCTCCCTTCAATCATGGAGAAACAGCATAACCCAGGCTAACTCACTGGTCCCAATCATGTGGAGCCAGAGCCTGAGGGTGCAGACGATTGAAGCCTGTGGATTCCAACAAAATTCACCATGTTATCTCCCGATATGCCGGTTACACACGATTATCACTCAAAAACAGCAGTCTACTAAATCCGCTGGGCAGTACCTGTTGGACTGCAGAACTACATGGACTTGCAGCTGAAACATGAGAAAGTATATTTTTTCTCTATGGCTCAAAGGAAAGTGCCACTTGCACACGATTGTGTATAGGTTGGCATATTTCACTGCCCTGCACCGGCAGATTCCAATCATGGGCCTGACTCGTTTTACACCACAACGGGAATACTACCGGGTGTACTATCAATTGACGGGGCATACTGTCATATGACTGGGGACAGCTACTTAGTCACATGATCGGGATCCCGATCCGCCAGCCCAGCTTGGCATATTCGTGAGGGTTCAAATAAATTGTTTCTGAGTTCTGAGTTACCAGTTTTCCATCGCTACCAATAACCGCCGATTACAGCGGCTAAACTGGTGAGGACCCTTGTTACTGCTGCCAGTCAGTCTACTTCATCGGCGGTAACTGGTCCAGCACGAGTAGGGACGATACTCAATAGGATGGCCCAGCGAGAGAATTTTGGATGCGCACGCAACGAATGCCAATAGTTTTCCCTATTCCGGAACCAGGCAGAATTATCGGGTGTACCGTATGCGCACAATGTCAATGAGCCAGACCTTGTGTCACCTGATTTGGGGACATTGTCATTTGAGATCGAACAGAACCTATATCTATGCTGCCACCTAGCGGCCCTCCTGACTTTTCAGATTTTCAGGAATTTTCGCATGTGGACAGGACAAAATGCTCACTTCTCATCATCGGCACACGGACATTGCACTACAATTTTTACAGTCCCGCCTTCTGGCATTGGATGGAATGATATATTATCGCCCACCTTTGAAACCATTGCAGTCTCTTGCTTCAGCTGCTCAAATGGCATGGGGATCTGTTGTCTGTGGTACACCAGATACTTGAGAAGTTCGTGGATTAGCTTCGCCTTTACCGATGTCTGTAGAATTCCATCGAAATCAATATCACAGGTGAAAATTTGAGGAGATCTGGGTTTTTGTATTTTGGCGGCCATCATTCCTATGTCAAATCGAAACGAGGCTATGACCTATTTTGAAAAGTAAACATTGCCACGTGGCGTTGTTTACTTTTTTAAAAGAGCAAGGGAAAACCATTTCGGTGTCAAGAAATTTGATGTGGTATAAACTCTATATCATATCTAACCATCACATTCCTAATTTGATATTGTAGTAGAAACATTGACCTTAACAAAATATACAACATGACTTGAAAATGTGCTCCAGCAGACAGAAAAGAGATTGAGACAATATTTCCAAACAGGATAACAAGCCCTTTTGATGTTAAATTCAACATTCCATGATTATAGAGATGTGGTCAAAGTTAAAGTTTCAAACATGTGCCTCTGACAGACAAGCAAGATAACCACATGGCATTATAATATAAAAAAAATATATATGCCTATCAATATGTGGTGCAATCATGAAAGGTAGCAGACATAGCCAAGGTGAAAGAAGAATAATATCCTTCAACAATTTAATTAACAAAAGCTACTGCATGCACTTATAAAATAAAATGGCATGTTGTGAA
Source organism: Amphiduros pacificus (assembly GCA_949316495.1). Classification (NCBI taxonomy): domain Eukaryota; kingdom Metazoa; phylum Annelida; class Polychaeta; order Phyllodocida; family Hesionidae; genus Amphiduros; species Amphiduros pacificus. The sequence goes on along the minus strand of OX439005.1, from coordinate 32,908,895 downwards.
AAGATCTGCAAGTATCGTATCCTATTTCATGTCCTATTGTACGCCCTTGCATTGTTAGAATTGGGGCTGTAAGGCTAAATGTACTACTCTTCTTAGACACAAATAATTGAGAAAGGTAGTTAACACAAGAAAACTTTAATTTAGGAGGAATATCAACATTTAAAAATACTTTTGACTATTTCCATTCCTTATAAACCTTTTAATGTTGTCAGGGGCCAAACAGGGCCCCTGACTTGAGTTATCACGATGACAAGGATGATTTCACATAATTGTCCCTGTGACCTTGAAAAGTAGGTGAAGGTCATGTTTCATAGAAAAAATTCTGAGGTCTTCACCAGATGCTTGTGTGTGTGTCAAATCTCATAAAGCTGCCATCATTCGTTCTTGAATTATGTGATTCTTGGGATTTCACATAATTGTCTCTGTGACCTTGAAAAATAGGTCAAGGTCGCCATCCATCGAACTCGTCCGAGGTTTTCACCAGATGCATATGTGTGTCAAGTTTCATGAAGCTGCTATCATTTGTTCTCGAGTTATCGCGATGACAAGATGATTTCACATAATTGTCCCTGTGACCTTGAAAAGTAGGTGAAGGTCATGTTTCATAGAAAAAATTCTGAGGTCTTCACCAGATACTTATGTGCGTCAAATCTCATAAAGCTACCATCATTCGTTCTTGAGTTATTGTGATTCTTGGGATTTCACATAATTGTCCCTGTGACCTTGAAAAATAGGTCAAGGTCGCCGTCCATCGAACTCGTCCGAGGTTTTCACCAGATGCATATGTGTGTCAAGTTTCATGAAGCTGCCATCATTTGTTCTCGAGTTATCGCGATGACAAGATGATTTCACATAATTGTCCCTGTGACCTTGAAAAGTAGGTGAAGGTCATGTTTCATAGAAAAAATTCTGAGGTCTTCACCAGATACTTATGTGTGTCAAATCTCATAAAGCTACCATCATTCGTTCTTGAGTTATTGTGATTCTTGGGATTTCACATAATTGTCCCTGTGACCTTGAAAAATAGGTCAAGGTCGCCGTCCATCGAACTCGTCCGAGGTTTTCACCAGATGCATATGTGTATCAAGTTTCATGAAGCTGCCATCATTTGTTCTTGAGTTATCGCGATGACAAGGATGTTCGCTACATACATACAGACATACATACCCACGCCAGGAGTACTGCAATACCCTCAGCCTAATTACATCAGGGGCTGAGGGTAAAAAACACAAAGTGTCATCTGCTTTAGACAGAAGGGCCAGTGCCTATTGTTCTCAGAAATAAGGTGTAATAATTAACCTGATTGCTGTCTCATGTTAGGGAGCAGAGTGAAGCACAGTCTATAAACAAATGAAAAAGTCGAAGAAAATATCTTTAATAGTAAGCAATTACGTTATATTGACAACAAAAAATCATATGTTTCAGCAAATGGTGCTTTATTTGAGTTTATCTCTTTTTATCACATTATTTCTATAGAATTCAATTTGGGAATTAACTGTAAAAATGATTTGACAACTCTACACAGCTTTACATGATAAAATGATCAGTCCTCATACAGTGATTATCATTACCGCCGTACACAGAAATACACAATTAATTCCAAGATAATTCTGGTAACCATCAAGCTTTGATTCAAAGAGCTAAGGGGGAAGTTACCAGGAACAATTTCTCATAATTACAATCTTGAGTGACAATTAGTCTTAATACAAACATTTCCAACCATAGACAACCACATAATACCATATGCCACCAGTAAAAATTATCAAATTTTTAAATGCATGATTTTCAATGGTAACATATTTAGTTTACTGACGGAATTGTTCTTGTGGATTGTCGTGTTTCCTTAATCTTGAAGACTAGCAGTAATCAGTGGTCCAATACCAGTTTCTTGTTTTAAATCATTCTGGTAGCCATGGGAAACCAGTGAGCTCACCATGGAAACCATCACGATTCCTAATGATATCCAAACTCATCATTTTTTTATTACTTATGAGTGAAAATTGTTAAACATGCACTTTTCCAATAAATAAAAAATTTATTTGACATTTTTTTATCATGAATCTATAAAATAAATAAAGTTAATTTCAGATAAAACATATCCATATATATTTTTTTTTTAATAAAACTATAATAAAAGATAAAAGATAGATTGATATTTTTTTCATCATATAGTTCTGTGTGTATAATCTGAAATACAGACCCACTTTTCAATGTGTTCAATAAGAAAGTATACCTATCAGATGATATCAAGTAAAGTAGAACACAAGAAGTGATATTCATTGATGAATTTGTTACCATTGGGAGGATACAGAATCTTGGTTGGTACCACTATTTTTTCACGAGAGGACATTATATATATATCATGGGTTTATCAACACTTGATACACACCCTCTAGAATTCTGTTGCGTTTAGTATATAATTATTGTGTGGTAATCACATCAACACTGAAATTTCCATAGACATAATACCATACAGAAATTGACTATTTAAAATATTACAGAATTCTATGGGGTGTGTGACAACTTGGACAACTTAACATTTAGGGCACAGCATTTTCGCTGCATTCATAGCAAATCAAGTATAAAGTCCTTACAAAGTTTATAATCAATATTTACAAATAACTAGTATTTAGAAAATGCTATTAAAAGCATTTGAAGCAAACTCAAATAACAAAATTTTTGTATGTGATTTCACAGTATATCAACATGCGTTCTCCATGTTACAGTTTATACATTACTATACTGCTGGAACATAACGTAAATATTATCAACATTTCAAAGGTAAGTTACATCTGTTCTAATATTTACATGTATGAACAATACCATTTTCTTGCACAAGTAGGAGGCAAATTTAGAAACATGTTTTGCTCAAGACATATAATCATTACAACGGTTGTAGCAGAAATTCCTCAGAAACAAACTTGAGATGAGAATATGAATGCTCTCAGCACAGTTTAGTCTTTATGTACAAATATGTATACTTACAATCCGATTAATATTCCCATCATAGTCAAGTAGAAATAAAATCTATGTTGCAATAAAAATACCCTTTGTTTTGGACTAAGTTTGTTTCTGTCACACCTATTTGTCAGAGCTGACTTAATACTTTGTAGTAGATAAACATATTTATACATATATAAAGGAGTACTTGGAGTGTCCCCCCACTCCACAAAAATTACCATACTGATTTATATAGCTCATGAAATTACTCATATAATTTTTCAGCTGAACACTACCAATGAAGTTTTCCTAAAATATTTCAGACAATGAGACTGGCTAAAGACAAAATTCTCACTTGGAAGAACAAATGAATAAAATCTGTATATGAACAACTCTCTGATGTTTGATCATCTGCATATTACATTTTTGTTCCCATTTTGTATTAGGCAGAAGCCAGTGATGATTAAGTATGGTATATATGGGAGCAAGGGAACTTGAAACTGAAAATCATTTTGTGAGATATCCAATTTTGAAGATTCCCTTTTCATTATAAGAAACAAGAACAGGAATTTTCTTAACAAACTAGGCACCAGCAACAGACACAAAAAGCTGGGTTTTTAAAAAATCTGAACAAGCTTAAGAACAGATAAACAGTAAATTAAAAAGTCTGGTACACCATGTGGCACAAATGTGTACACAACCTCAATTGTTTTTTTTTTTCAAATATATTTTATCAATAAAATGAAAAAAATGGTCAATAAAATAAAGTAAAATTTCCTTTTCAGCACATATATCATAAAATATTCCTTTTTTTTCATATCTTGGCTGAATAAATTGTTTTTTTCTTTATCCCCTGAAAATGAAAGCCATTCATTCCAAAACAATGCTGATTACGATGTTCACATTTCATTCACTTCCAAAAATGTTAATTTTCCAAGGGACAAATATCAAACCTATAGGTCAATGAATTAAAACACATCTGATCACATTTCAAAATTATCCAAATTTATATTGTATGTTGGTCTTAATTAAGAATTAATTATCTTAATATGTTATGAAACTAAAGTTCAATCTTTAATGCAAATTACTCAAATAAATTAACAAGATGTCTTCTAGAAACTATGACAATATGTACCCTTCATTGAGGTGAATTGAGTGAAAATATTTTTTGAGAAACAAAGAAATAATTTTAATAGCCTGAAATTTCCACCATGCTGGGGAATAACAACAGCAGATGTCCATGTTACACAGAATATATTAGCACCGTAATAAACATAAAAGTAATTTGTCCAAGCCAATCATGTGCAACAACAAGACTTGTATGGTTCACACAAAATGCTCAACTGCATTCCAACTGTTCACTTTATGATGTGTACCCAGAAACTTTTAATGAACCAACTTTCCAACATAAATTTCCCAATTTTAGTTCTGTTTAGGTATTTAATCTCTTCAAATTTACAGGATACATCCTGAACAAAACCATTTTGAACAAATCCATCATCATCATTCAGTGTCTGCTTATTTATAACTAATATTTAATCATGTAGACTTGAGGTTTTTTTTATTTCTATTACATTATAGCAGTTATGATTCAGATCAGCATTTTGTTATAGGGATATATACCGACAGTTCTTATTCTAAATGGTTCACCTGACATTTACTAATATTTATTAATATCAAAATATATAATTTCTGTAGAATTTACATTGCATTAACTTATTTTCTTTACTTATATCATTAATATTGATAACATACGAATCATTAACAAAGATGCCCCATCCACAGGGAAATAACAAGTTTCTTGTTATAAAATTATAATTTATGTGTATATTCAAACAAACTTTAAACTATCTGTCTTTTTAAGACAAAATATCAGCATTATAATGGATCAGACTTTAATATATAAATTTGAAGTTAAAATTTTCACTCTTTATGACAATTTAACCGAACATGTCTTTTTGCTTCCTTTTACCTACTTTGCATAGCATGATTCTCTAGTTCCGTTAAACAGGGATAGAGGGCAGCACAAGACCCTGACAATGCTACACTATAGGATATTTTTTAAAGATAAGAAATCCGCACCAGAAAGGAGGATTAATGATAGAGAGATAAGGGCTGTTCCTTATCCATCAGTGTGTATCAATAATGCCCTTGTGGCACTAACATCCATTGAAGAAGGAACAGCCTTTCTCTTGTCTCGTTTAGGTTGAAAGTGGCCAACAGAGGCTATCATCTCATCCTCACACACATTACTATTGTGTTGCATTTGGGGATTGTAGAACACCATCTGGCGGGAAATTACAAGTACAGTAATAGTCATAAAAATAGTCTCACTCTTTCAAGTCCTAGCTTTTGTGATCCAACAAATCCAAATCTACAGGTCTGCAACCAAATCAGTATTTTTTTATGTACAAATTGCTTACAAAATCTGTCCTTTTTTGAAAATACAACACTACAAGCCTAAATGTAGCACCCAACATTTTTTACATTAACAGAAAAATAAACTTAACAATAATGCTACAGTTGAAATTATAAAGCAATGTTTTTCTTTGTTGATACACAAATGATAAAAATATTATTTTGGTTTCCATGGTAACACATTGTCTTGGTCCTTAGAAACAAAGAGTTCTGTTTAACATGTAGTAGAAAATATGCACAAAATATCACAGCACTCTAAACCCATCCCACATCCTATGACTCTATTCTGCCCCTTTTAATCCCTCTCACCCTATCAATCAAAACTCCACCCACATATACAAATAGCACCCTTCCATCACCAAAGATTCTAACTCAATCTTTCACAACTCGAGATAGGAAATTTCCAATTTCCTTTTCGGAAAAACCTGCTAGGATTCTCCTCAAAGCTTTCATATCACCGTTCAATTCAAATGGTTTGCAACATACATACATACACATTCACCTGTGGATTCATAAATGCAAAACACTCACTCTCAGCTTGGAATAATGTTTGATATTTCTTTCAAGATAGCTTAATTAATTGGTGTTTTCCAACTCCATTCTCTCATCAACATGTGAAAATAATCTTTTTTTTCACACATAACTCTCAGCTTTGATAAAAACACACACACACCACTTTTACTCTTCAGCACAATACTTTCATCACATATGTCCTTAAAACAAACATGCTGGACAGACTTGCATCCCGTTGAGGTTGGCTACAAATTGTAGTTTTGCAAGCTTGGTCACTGCAGGTAGTACATCATCATTCATGGCAAAAAATTACAAACATCAGCGACACTGCCGCCATCTGGTGACAGTTTGTATAATCATTGCTATTTCACCGTTACACAGTTATATAAATGTATAGCGGGATAGCATTTTACAGACATGAGTGGATCTACTGGAAACATCATATACAGAGTTAATTCAAACATTTAAATTATATGATAAGGACTTAAACATGTGAAATTTGTATATATATATTGAAAATACTAGAAGCCACACATCATGTTTGGCCTATACATGTTTAAATCTAATCAACCTTACTTGGATTATGTTTGGTATATTATACAACAAAGATTGCAATTGATGAGGTGGAACATCAGCAGCATAAGACCAGAAACTAATCAACCAAAATTCTTGATACGGAACCAAATAAAACAAAAAGCAATCAAAATGTGTTCATTAGAAAACAGAAACTAAAACTGGTTGACAAACTACAGCTGATGAGTGGAAGAAGCACAAAATTGACAACTTTCAGCACCTTGTGGGTAAAATGTGTCTACTCCTCTCTTTCACAGGTATACCTCATATTATAAAATCTACCTCACGTCACCACTCTACAAAGGTGTATTATTTTATATATATATATATGTATATATATATATATATATCAATATGATTTAAGAAAGCCCCTGACATTGCGAAGCACAATATTACCTGACCCACCCCTTCCCCGGACTTAGCGGCGGTGTGCTACTGTCCTCAGCTGCCTTACCTCATTTCTTTTAACCGTTGGGGCCTAATATTATGAGGTCATTGCCATGATGAAAAGAGATTGTACAGGGTCATTGCTTGAGCATATTATGAGCATATTACATCTGAAGTACATGTGACCAAACAGTCGTGCAACAGAGTGATTTCATAGCCATGAATGGCACTGCACAACCCCAATGGCTCATGACTTTGCTTGACCAAATACATATTTGGCAACAAAAGTTAGTAAGATGCATTTCCAAAAACACTAGCATATTTTGGTTTACTTATAAAAATTCAGGTCAAGAACTTTAGCTTTATTTTGTCAACAACAAAAATTGTCAAAATGTTTTCAACATAAACAGCATTTTATATTTAGGTCTGTTTATCATCATGTTGGACAGATTAGATAGGAGACATACAAGTGTCCTTGAAAATGCTTATAATTGTGAAGTTTGGCAAGGAACAATTGTGACTTGTAAGGTATGACAACAGAAGTGCCACCTGGTCGAGGCAAAAGAAGCGACACCTTGTGGTTGATGCTTGAAGGTGTCTCTTGATAGGAGCGACACTGGTGGTGCCATCTGTACACAGTAAGAAGAACCTGGGTCGACAATGTAGTTGTGTGTGCCCTTTTTCCCTGAAGTTGCATAAACCCTGGTTGACCAGTTGTGTTATAAAGGACACAAGACAATGTTACCATGGAAACTCAGCAAGCATCATCATGTATTTTTTTTCTATTTTTTCTATATCTTTTACATCACGCATGATGAGAGTGATTATCAATATGAAACAGCACTGAAAGTCTCCAGAGTGCCACTGATACACTTTACACATATTTTTACTGAACTTGAGATGACTCACAGCTCTGATTACCTTGGTTTTTATGTTCTCAGCAAATTACTTCTGGTCATCTGTGCTCCACAGTGCTATCTAATCTATTGATGTTAATAAAAAATATAATATCATTTTCCCCAAAAATCACATGCAACTAAATTTAGTTCTCGGAATATTTCTTTTGTCCACAAGATATCACTTTCACTCCAGTTAATTGATTTGGATTTGTACTTTTGAGTGTTTGGTCAAGCTTTTAAACACACAATTTGTAAATTGCAAATTGACAGGGGAACACAGATGAACAGTTACCTCAACACCATGCATAGTTACCAAGGCAACATCACATCACCAATTTTTAACCATGATAATATGTCAATTTGACCATTTCATTATAATTATTTTTAGCTTTACCTTCCAGCATTAATCTTTCATTTTGACCTTATGTCATTAGCTAATTGTCAAATACTTGGCATTTTTTTCATCTTTTCAGCAAAAACCATGTTGTATTTTTGGCAAAATATCCTACATAATAGTAACCTTGGTAACCACAAGACTGACCTCAGCCATTTAAGCTTTTACTATGTAAACACTGACAGTAACAGTGGCAACCTTGGCTGTTGATATGGTAACCAAATTTGTTATTTCAGTCTTCCAATCGCCATTTTTTATGTTAGAAAATTGTTTTATCCACATGAAGTTTTTGTGGCTTCAGTTGGTTCATATGGCACTCTTAGGGGAGGCGTGACCATAGCAACTGCCTCCCACTGATGAATATGACTCTCCCCATCTTGCATAGCCATCTGGCTATGTCAGGACATCATGTGCGTCTGTACAGGAACTATATGTATTCATTTACTTTCATATTAAATCACAAATAAAAATCTTAGCTATTAAGGGAAAGATTTATCTCTGAGATTGGTTGATGTTTTTTTTAAATTTTCTGTAGTTGTCTTTACATATAAACGACACAGTTGAGTCTTGTATTTATATATATATATATAACATATATTTTTATATATATATAATAGCTGCAGGATAAGAAGTGGCAACATGTGCATCCAGTTACATACTCTCCAACACGTTAACTTGCATCAAATCCATAACGTTGGTCAATTTCAGACCAACCAGTCAGCAATGGCCAAAAGACGTCTTTATCCACTACGCCATCGGGTCAGAACTTGTCCCCTCGAAGACATAATGCTAGACTCTATCTCCATGGCAACAAAACCATCGTAATGCGGTGGTACTGAGCATGTGCACGGGCATGCACAGCGAGTAGTTTGGCTGTGGATGGCAGCATGCGGTGGTGTCATGCCGCCTTGTGGCGCCCCCCACAGCAGCCACACGCCACGCCACAGCGGTGGCAGCCTGTCAACGGCCAGTAGCACCAAAGGCAGGGAACCAGCCACGATAAAATGGTGAGAGCGGTCCATTTTTTGCAGTTGTGCTCATCGTTATTATCACAGACACAGGGGTGTCCATAGTCACCGTCCGCATCGGCCATACAATGGTACAACATGCCTCGCGCACAACATATACATGACACTTTCTCAATACATTCCGTCACTTTGTCAGGGGACTCCACACATGACCCTCGCGCATTCTCTTCAGTCACAAACATTTCATGACAGTACACACATCGGCTTCGCTGTGACAGCAGAAGCCTGCTCTGTTTTTTGTCTTTTTTTGTCCGATCCTTTTTTTTCTTTTTGCTCTTGGTTGGCAAAGGTGGTTGGGTAGCCAACATTTCTAAATTATGCTTTTTAAGACTACTTATTGAGTCTCTCCGTTGTGAAGATTTCGCACTTATGGAGTCTATCGTGGGATAACTATATTCATGGACACTCGGTCTACTCCGTGCAAACTGCACATATGAATAATCCATTGAAATATCTATATTATCATCTGTTCCCTGATTATCTGGTTTTATCCGTTGTTGTGACGAACCATTTTTCTCCGCTTTAATCCACACTTCCTCTCTCATGGTTCCATTACTTTCCGTGCTAGACTTTGACTTAGTCGAGTCTTTTTCGCTCGAATGTGACGAGGTGTTTTGTGAGGCATGTTTGGGATGTCTGGGTAGGTAATGAACCCTGTGTAAATGGTGGTAATTGGCATGAAACTGATTCGGACTTAAGTGTTCCTGATTGCTGGTGGAGAGTGCCGGAGACTGTGGAGTGTGCGGAGTCGGACTGCTTGTTGTTGTTGATAATGTACTTACGGATTGAGACGAACTGTCTTTTCGCCCAAGTGGAAGATTAAGAGCCTGAAATATACATAAATTGTATATCAGATTATCATAATTAATTAACAGGAAGACTTTTTTTTGCCAAGCATTACATAACATTGGGTCATTTTTTTCTAAATAAAATTTCTCAGAAATAATCAAGACCTTCACTACTGGCAAACATGAGCATCAGGGATGCACCAACCCTTAGCCCTGGAAACCTGGTTTTTGTGGATTTCACATAATTTTCCCTGTGACCTTGAAAAGTAGGTTAAGGTCATGTTCCATTAAAAAGTCTGAGATCTTCACCAGATGCTTTTGTGTATTAAATCTCATAAAACTGCCATTATTTGTTCTAGAGTTATTGCAATGCTTGAGATTTCACGTAAATTGTCCCTGTGACCTTGAAAAGCAGGTGAGGGTCACCATTCATCAAACTTGTCTGGGGTTTTCACCAAATGCTTATGTGTGTCAAGTCTCATGAAGCTGTCATCATTTGTTCTCGGGTTAAAGGGTGTTATGGAATTTGATATGTGTCTGTGTGACCTTGAAAAGTAGGTGAAGGTCACCATCTATCAAACTCGTCTGGGGTTTTGACCAGTTGCTTATATGTGTCAAGTCTCTATCATTTGTTCTCGAGTTATCATAAACACACACACACACATCCATGCCAGGAGCACTGCAATACCCTCAGCCTGATAACATCAGGGGCTGAGGGTAAAAACGCTATATATGTAACCCAAATTAGATTTTTTCTTATTGCTTTATTTTAATTTCAAATGAGAAATAAATAAATCATAAAAAAGCAATCTAATATTTATTTAAAAAATATATATAAATAGGCAAACAAATATTTTCAGAAATACTTGACTTTTAACCTTCACAACTGACATATTTACTCTTTATATCCCTGAATATTAGACATTTTTTAATGCTTTCTTGAATTCAATATGAAATAAATCAATCAATTAAAGCAATTTAATATCCATTTTCAAAAATCTAGAGACAAATATTAATTTTGTCCCTTTTTTTCAATTATGCTATATGTACAAACTATTCAGAATGAAAAACAAAAAAATGTAATCCACCATTCCAGTTTTGGAATTTTAATGTTATACATATTTTATTACATACCATGAAAACATCATCATCTCCAACCTCTAAGTCATGTGTATTTGAATCGGGAGAACCTGAAAACAGAAAGACAATTCATTGGTCAGAACAGTAAAACAGGAGTTAAACAACTGGCATCTTTCTGAAACGAAACTTTGCTAATAAATACTTGCAATTTATATAACCACAAAACAGAATATCCACCAAGATTCCCTGATCACAAAAGTCAGTTCCAAGTCTAAATAAGACATTTTTTATGGATGATATGAGCAGAAAAAGATCAGTGTTCAACGTACGTACATGGAATAATGAAAACTTTGATTGTCTTCATGTTGAGTCCACTCTCATAGAGGTCACTGCCTAGACACAAGATATATCTGTATTTATCTCCCAAGACCTCATCAAGTGTGTGACATGGGTGTATCCATATATTTTATATCTTAAAGCTAAATAGCCAGAATCTTTCCCACAAGCCACGACTGTGGTGATGCACAAAGCATCAGAACAAGTTCAAAATATATAAATTCATTATAATAATTATGTAAACATGTCACACTTCCTCTCAGCATACATATGGTGGTAAATTGTTGGTCATGCAACACATCAATACTGATACAACAGAACTGGTGCATTTTCCAATTACAGTTACATGAATAGTCTGGCTCACCTAATGTGAAAAAGAAAATATTGCGTGTTTGTCTTTTCACTCTTAACTTATACTTGAAAAATGAAAACCTTGCTGGTTGAATAATGTGTGTCCAAGGGTACCCTACCATTATCATATCTCTGTCGGTATTTTGATTGAGTTATAATTTAACATAGCTGATCCACTGTTAAAATAGACTTGAAATCCAGTGTATCCAGAAACGCCCATCCAATTTAACTCACGACTCCAGTAGAACTCTACTTCCTGCAACAGGTTTTCAGCAAATCGTGCATTTCTCTCCTCAACAACAAACACAAGGCTTGTTAAAATAAAAATTCTTTCTTTTTCCTTGATTTCAGGATCGTTTCGCCATTGTTTACAAGTTAGCGAAAAAGTGAAAGTGGGTCAGTTTATTCACGGGTGTGACAGGAACAATCTGGAAGCTCCACAACGCAGTAGTGCTTCTGACGTCATATGATGTTTCACCCTTTGCGTTTCCATGACGTCATCACTTGGACTCTTCTAAATGTTATTTCACTTTGTCAAGTTTGATATCAGGTAAAAAACTGAAGAAAAAACACAACAGAATGCACACAGATTTGTATTTATAGACAATATGAATGGGAAAGATAGTGGCATGGGTCAGAATTGCAACAGTCAATCACCAGAGGTCTAATTCATTTGTTAGGGAAACTTCAATTTGTTGGGCAGTGCGTGGTGTTTCTGGAAATAGTGGATTTCAAGTCTATTTTGATGATGACTATTGGTATAAGTGATATGAGGCCATGCACATATAATCTGAGAGCTAGAGCGAGCATTAACTTCGTAAAAGTAAGCAGATGTACTAAGCTTGTTCTTCACTAATTATTCAAGTTAAATCTTAATTCATTACTCTTAAGATGTTCATAACACTTGAGTCTTACATAATTTAAATTTTGACAAAATCTACATTTATTTTTTTTTTAAATTGATATTTCACATGATTCTAAGTTCAATGCAAGATATAATATCTGTAGACACAAATACCAACCAATTATTATTAGTAATATGTGATAGGAGTTATTTTAGTGATCATGATCCGTTCCATTGTTAGTTTTCATTTCATCCACCAGGTGTCAGTATAACATATCTCCAGATGTGCAAGTGAATGAGCCTTGTTGATATTAAGTTTCAATAACAAAACAAAGTATCTCTTCTCGATTTGGAACCTGCTTTTTATTTTGCACTTAATTGATCTCCATAATATTTGTGTATATTTTGCATCAAAAGCCACAAATTCAGCTCTCACAGCCATAAAAATCTTCCTGGCTTTGTACAATTATTTTCCATGGTTTATCCATCCAACAAAATACCTTTTTCCACATCTCTTGTGACTGAACATGGATTGTCAGTCACTTTTAATGAATGGTGAATGCATTGCATTTATGAATCAAATCTATATTTGAACATTATGCAAATATTTCTTGAGTTTAGCAAAGTGGAAATGATGATAGATGTCGTTCACCATCTTGTGCCATTGTTTCACTTCAAGTAACTGTTTGTTAGCCAATCTTTGATTGGTCAGTGCATTGCATGTGTCTATGACAGATATGATATCAATATTAAGATAATATATCATCACTGACACATTGCTAACAATTTAAAAATGCTAATACCCTAGTCACCATTGCCTGTGTCACCCATAACTGTGTCACCCTTGAGGCAGTGGGGCCCTGATACCTTTACTTGTGTCACACTGATTTTAGGAGGATCAGGGGCCTTTGATTTTGTCACCCTAATGTTATGAAGATCTGTGACATTTGCCTTTGTCATCCTTATGTTATGAAGTCTGTAACCTCTGCCTGTGTCACCCTACTGTTACGGGGATAGGGTACCTGTTGTTATGAGGATTTGGTACCCCTGTCTGTATCAGCCTGCTGTTTTGAGAATATGGTACCTTTTCCTGTGTCACCCTTTTGTATGAAAATATGGTACCTTTGCCTGTGTCACCCTTTTACAAGAAAATGGTACCTGCATTAGGAGGTTATAATAATAATATAATAATAAATATTTGTATAGCGCCATTCCAGACTCCCTGCTCATGGAGCTTTTGCTGATAATATTTCCTATACAGGTAGGTCTTTAATTGAGTTTTGAAGGTATTAATTGTTTTGCAATTTTTCACTTCTGGGGGCAGGGCATTCCAATTCTTTGGTGCATATATACTGCAAAAGCCCTATCCCCATACGTTCTCATGTTAGTTCTGGGAACTACATACTCATTGTTGTCATTGGACCTTAGGGATCTTGTTCCATTTTTAGGTATTAGTAATTGTGACAAATATTCTGGGGCAAAGCCATTTTGCACATTAGGTACCTTAGCCTGTGTCACCCTACTGTTATGAGGACCTGGTACCCCAGCCTGTATCACCCTACTGTTACGAGTACCTGGTAACCCTACCTGTGTCACCTAACTGTTACGAGGACCTGGTACCCCTGTCTGTGTCACCCTACTGTTACGAGGACCTGGTACCCCTGCCTGTGTCACCTTACTGTTTTAAGGACCTGGTACCCTGCCTGTGTCACCTTACTGTTACGAGGACCTGGTACCCCA